>JANSVK010000259.1:0-32943 GCA_030068005.1 Cladophialophora exuberans | reverse complement strand
GTATATAGCTCGGTCTAGATTTAGCTATAGGTATCTATAAGGCTAAGATACTCTCGATTTACGCGTAGTTAAACGAATAAGTGAATCGGAAGTAAGTCTAGACTAAAAGAGGGTTAGAATATTTATAGAGTAGTATTAATTCCCTCTTAGACTCGTAACCTTTTCTATCTCGACTTAGAAGTTAATATCTAGTTGTCGCTTTAATAAGGTAAGTCTCGATTATTTTTAAGTATAATGTTAACTAAATTATTTCTAGTATTAGTTCTCCATTATTTAATAAGTCCTATATACTCTCTAGGCTCTTCGTAATCGCTACTATATTAAAGTTTAGCTTAGTAATTAGTATGCCCTAATCGAACTTTCGCCTACTAAAGAAGCTCGAGATATCTAGACTATCTTTTTTCCTCTATCACTAAATAATTCGGACGATAACCCTCTCGACGAGGATTTTCCGTCCGCACGTAGAGCTAAAAAGCTCTTTTCTTATCTTAATGACGATACTTATATGGATCTCTATTAAAAACTCGCTTCCGAACCGCTACTATAATTCCCTAATCTTTATTCACTCACTAAGTTAAGCCTCTATCATCGAAAAATAATGAGGTCTATTATAACTCACGTAAGCCAGTGGCTTAACGAGAACTCCTTCCAAGAGACTAAACGTCTCCGCGAGAAGCCCCAGTTATAGAAAGATCTAATTCTAGCTATTCGTTATCGCTATAGCGATAATCTTAAGGAAAAATATATCGTACTTTAATATAATATTCTCTAATACACTTAATAGTATATAAAGGATTTTATACTCCCTACCGTTTAGTTACTCCTCGACCTTTACCTTAACCTTCCCTACGTCGAGGGTTAAGGGAATTATACTAATCGCTTTAATCACGTTGTCTAGTATAATCTCCTTAAGTTAGTCTACGATTTTTACGGACTATACTTTTAGTACACCTCTATTTAACTATAGAATAAAGCGAGTCTCTTTAAGCGACCTATTAACGATAAATCCGAACGACCTACGAATAATAGATCTAATCTCGTATTAAGTATACGTCGAGCTCTCTAGGGTCTCCCTAAAATTATTAGTAATCCTGCCCTTAGAAATACGTAGGCTCTCGATAAATTATAGCGTATAATATAACCTATTATTATTAAATAGACTACTTAATATTCCGCTACTTATCTGACTATCACTTCTAACTTAGACTCCGCCTCTACGACGATAGATAATCTAGAGGAATATAGCCGAGATCGATAGGTAGATTCTATTAAGCTAACCCTAAGCTAAACTATCGCGAGATAATTATCGGACACTCTCTACGCTACCTAAGATCTAGCGTCGACGAGTCTCTCTCTAATGCCCATACTCTCTATATCGATTATACCCTATCTAAGTGCTGAACCCGTATCCTAGCCTCTTAACTTAAGCCTAACTTCTAACTCCGAAACTCGACTGGATGTTATTGGACTACTACCGCACCCAGCCCGTCCCACTTCGTAGCCTACCTTACCGACGAACGCGGCTTCTTTCGATAAGTAGAGTAATACCACTAAGACCGCCTCGGAGAGATCGAAGTCCAGTATTAAGAAGAAACTAGGATCTATATCCGGGAAACCGAAGTCCCGTAATATTGCCTGGCTTAGCCGTACCGCCGTTCGGCCGTTAGGCGTATCTTCGAATTCACGTCGCTAATAGCCTCTAGCTTTATCGAGAGCGAGCCTATAATCTATCGAATACTATCTTACCGTATATATAGAGGACTATAATAGAAACGAAGTATAGCCTATTAATCTAAGCGAGATATACTTTAACTTTAATATATATCGGTGTCGAGTACCTTTAGATACCTTAAATAAAATAACTATTACGAATATTAAAGGTAGACGAATATTAATGAGTAGTATCTTTAAGGCTATTTTCTAGCCTTAAATAAAATAACTATTAGAAAGAGATGAATATTAAAGGTAGACGAATATTAAAGGTAGACGAATATTAATAAGTATTATCTTTAAGGCTATTTTCTAGCCTTAAATAAAATAAACTTTAGAAAGGGATAAATATTAAAGGTAGACGAATATTAAAGGTAGACGAATATTAAAGGTAGACGAATATTAATGAGTATTATCTTTAAGATTATTTTCTAGCCTTAAATAAAATAACTATTAGAAAGGGATAAATGTTAAAGGTAGATGAACGTTAAAGGTAGACGAACGTTAAAGGTAGACGAACGTTAAAGGTAGATAAATATTAAAGGTAGACGAACGTTAAAGGTAGATAAATATTAAGAGCGACGAATGTTAAAGAGCGACGAATATTAATGGGTAATCTCTTTAAGGCTAGAAAATAGCCTTAAATAAAATAACTATTAGAAAGGGATAAATATTAAGAGCGACGAATATTAAGAGCGACAAATATTAAAGAGCGACGAATATTAATGGGTAATCTCTTTAAGGCTATTTTCTGGCCTTAAATAAAATAATCATTAGAAAGGGATAAACGTTTAGAGCGACGAATATTAAAGGCTAATTAGTAGTGAGGGAGTATTTAAAAAAACGTTATAGGTAAAGAATATAGAACTAATAGGTTAATTATAGTGATAGTAAGAGTAGTCGACGCGAGAGACCGACTACTACCGAGCTAGTAACTAAGCTATCTATAAGATATATAGGTGTAGTACGTAGGTGTATATTACTTATACCTAGATTAGGTGCTAAGCTAATAACCTATTTTATTATCTCCGTATCTTCTATATCTATCTCATTATTATTATTAACTAGCTGAACCTTAAGCTCTTTATCTAGGCTTATTCTCGCTACGCTATCCTTTAAGGAGGTTAGGAGACCTTAATAATTACGCGTCTTAATGGGAAGGTATATAGGTTCTCTATTATATATAGGCTTAAGAATAAATATATATAAGAGGGAATATATTCGCTTAATCGGAGAGTCGCTTAGTACTTTAGTGAATATAATTATAGCCGTAGTAGTTTAATAGACGCTATACTTATACATCCTAGATATATTAGTTATAGTAGAAGATGTAGAGAAGCTCACTTACATTTAGATAAAGTTCTTCGGCATTAATACAAGGATACCCGGGCCTAAACGGTCGACGAAGTAGACTAGGTAGCTATATTGCTGAATGGTAGAGCCGACCTTCTTAGTTTTAGGGGGAAGGCTAAGGATGTCTGCTAACATTAATCTTACTAGGGTAGCGTAGCCCTTCCCGCTCGCCGTAATGCCTCGCTTAAATAGTTCCTTATGAATATCGCCAGTATCCTACTGTGTGGTGTGAATAAGGTTATGATACCGTTGGTATAGCTGTACTTTGGCAACGTGGGCGAAGAGGACCTGCGAGGCCGTATTTGATTTCATGTCGATTGTCACTGAGTCCGCCCACGCGGCGAATACGTCGCGGGCTAGTCGAGGGAGATCGGCGTTACGGCTTATATTTCGAGTACGGTTAACCTTACGTACGATCTCGTTCTGGTGGTAGTTAACTAGAGAGCTGACGCGAGTACGGGCGGGAGCTTAGAGCAACTAGTAGAATAGGAAGTCTACGATACTGCGGGCTTCTTCCTTATTAATATACGGATTTCCGGGAAGAGTGTGTAAGGCTAGGGCGGTACTAGGGCGGAGGTTAGAGAGGGAGATACGCGTAAGTCTATTAATAAAGCGGACCTAGGTATTTAGCAAGTCTTTATGGGTATAGTCGCTATATATCGGGGCCGTAAGGGGTTAAAGCTCGATAGGGATAGGGTTGGCTTAGTATATCCTAGGCGGGCGTAGATTATAGATAGGTACGGCTAAGTCGTTGTTATTGTCGTTATCGTCGTCGTTATTATTATTATCGATAAGATTATCTAAATCGTTATTAACGTTAGCCTTACTCCCCTCTTTATTAGACTCTACTATATTTCTGGATACACGACCGTTTTCGGTGCTAAAAATAATACCGAGGCTATTTTACGCATTATAATTTACTAAGAAGGTGAGTAAGATTCTAATGGCTTCGATCTCTTCCTATAGCTCTAACTTAGGTATAACGGTGAAGATACTACGGGTAATCTAAATATAGATTAGATATCGAGATAGCGACGACTAGGGTCGAGAGTAGGGTAGACTAACCTTAAGTATAGATCCGGCCGCTATTTCTATTATTTATAGTTCCTCGAGATCTACGTAAGGGGTGCTAGGGATGATAGTGTCATCTAAGCCTAAGTTAGATATTATTAGAAAGTAGAGGTTTAGAAGTAGTGGAGTAAGATAGAGAGTGGAAGTTAAAGAGCGGAAAGTAGAAAGGATAGTATAAGAAATCGACGGGTAAAGATACGATAAGAAAATATTGAAAGTAAAATAGAGGCGTAGAGTTTTATTGTTATGGGGAGTACCTAAATAGGACTAGCGTTCCTAACTTTTAAAATTAACTTTTGTCGTAACCCGGCTAACTAAGAGACTATCTCCCTTCACCACTCTACATCTCTTATATTATTATTCTTATTTATCCTTCACTATAGATAATTAAAACTAGTAATACCTTAAAGTCTTTATTACTTATTACATTTATTATAGAGAAGTTAACTAATAGTAAAGGGGTAAAGCCTAACTATAAGTAGACGGTAGGGGTAGATCTCTTATATCAACGCTTACCTATGATTAAAGTTAAGCTAACTCATTATCTACTAAGGGTTATAAGCGTAAGCCTACGTCTACTACTAAGCCTAGTAGTACTTCCCTAACCGCCTCTAGTAAGTCTACTACTAACTTTCGTAGAGCTTAAGGCTAACCTTATTCTAGCTTAGAAACGCTAATATAAGTTAGTTAAGCTTTCTAGTGTAGATTCTATACCGAGCGAAGATAATACGAAGAGCGATAATAGAGTGACCGATAACTCGAGTAACTCTATCGCTACCGCCGATACTAACTCCGTTAGCTCGAACGGTAACGAGTCTATAAATACCGATACTCTAGGTAACGATACTACTAATAGGAATACTAAGCTATTAGATCACGCTAAGATAGCCGCGGAGGGCTACTTAGAAGTACTATACGTGATTATTTAAGATATAGTAGAGGGTTATACTATTACTAAGAAAGAGTATACTAGAGTAATGGTTACTAAGAAAGAGTATACTAGAGTAATAGAGTATACGAAGAAGACGGAAGACGGCGTTAACTCTAGACCTATATATAAAGGAAGCGTAAAGGAGGGCAAGAAGGTTAAGGATATATCTACTCCGGTTATAAAGGAGGGCAAGAAGGTTAAGAATACACCTACTCTAGTGAAAGAGGGTAAGAAGGTCGAGGGTAAGAATATTAAGGGCAAGAATATTAAGGGTACTTCTTCTCCGGCTATAAAGAAGGCTAGGAAGGCGTGAAATCTAGTTTATATGATTATCCTAAGCTATCGGGAACGACCGCTCAATAAATGATGATAGGAGGTTACGATATAAGCGGCTTTATCTTGGAAATGGTGATGTATAATAATAATTAGTAGTACGGACTTAGGTAAAATAAACTATTAAATTATTTAATCCTAAGTTTCTCTTACACTAGGCCGTACTCTCGATAATTAAAAATACGTAGTGGACTAGCCCGCTACGTCTTTTGGTAGATATTTAGTGTAGTAGAACTCGGATAGATTATAAGTATCGAGAAACTACTCATTAAAGGTATATTCTAGCTTTAGAGGGAGTATAGGGGGACGTCGAAGGAGGACGAATGATGAAGAGTGACGAATATTAAAGATTAAGGCTAGTTTCTAGTCTTAAATAGACTAGTAGAGAAAGTAGACGAATATTAAAGGGGGAATAAATATTAAGGGGGGATGAATGTTAAGGGGAGATGAATATTAAAAGGGAGATAAATATTAAAATAAAGACGAAAGTTAAAGATTAAGGCTAGTTTCTAGCCTTAAATAGACTAGTAGGGAAAGAAGACGAATATTAAGGGGAGATGAATATTAAAATGAAGACGAATATTAAAGATTGAGGCTAGTTTCTGGCCTTAAAGGGACTAGTAGAGAAAGAGGATAAATGTTAAAAGGGGATAAATATTAAAGGATATCTACGAATACTAATAGTGTAGATAATCTTAGATATAAAGGTCGTTAAAATTTATCTAGCTATACGGCTACGGTAGAGGTGAAAAGATAAAGCGGATGTGGAAAGCGGGAAGTTTATAGTGATATATAAATTATGTAGTTATTTATAATACGTATTCTAATTAAGAAGCGCTATTCTTCGTGTACTTTTACCTTCCCGTACTAGAAGGGAAGCTAGGGGTGGTATCTATAGAGAGTTCTTATATAAAGAAGAATCTACGGATTTAACGCCACTCACTATCACGGTATTTAAGATGTCCGTATATACCCTATCGTATCCTTAGTATTCTCTAGCCCATCTTATAACCTTATTTACTAGACTTCTTGTTAGTACGTAGAGTATTGAAGCGGACCTTCTTGCTTGCTAAAGAACCGGTCGAGCGAGAAGATATAGTGTTAGAAAAAGTTCTTTTCTTGTTCTAACCTTTAGGCTAAGCTTAGTGTGAAGGTTCTGACGATTTAGGAGTAGTTGAGACTAAAGATATATTACTAATGTAGCGACTAAGTGTCTAAGGGGAGGTTTAGGATACTCGTAGTGTAGGTGAATTTAGTGTTTATCGAGAACGAGGACTGGAAGAGCTATGCTTGGCCTGTGATGATTTAGAGGCCGGAGTCGGCGTTTCGGGGAAAGAGGAGGCGCCTGGAGTTTCGCCGGTAAGGTCGTCGGTATCGTTATTATTACTTTAATTAGTGGTAGTGTTATGGGTCGAGTTAGATACGTTTACTATTATATATATAACCGGTCGTTCCTTAAACACTAAATAGTATTAGCCACCTTTTATATAGAAATAGTCGTTAATACTAGGTCGGAATAAACCTTCGCGAATGACTTAATCTAGGGATTCGGGGTCTTAGGTAACGTAGAGGTAACGTATTATTGTATCTTTAAGCTAAGATATAATATTAGTGATAATCTAGTCGGATAATTAAACGCGGTATAGACCTTACGCTTTCGCTGACGGGTAATAACGCGACGAGACTAGGGGTGATCTACGCGTATCGGTATGACCGCGACGTATAACTAAAAACGATAGAAAGAAGATGTATATTAGCGGAAATGGAAATAGTGAAGGCGTAAAAGGTGGATCGAAGAAAGAGGAAGATGAAAAAGATAAAAGCTGAAATATTCGTGCGGTAACTTGATGTTAAAAGCCCCTTGCCTTGTTCTATTTAGACTAGCGTCTTGGCGTATATCCCTAACTACGCGCTTAAATATTTTCTACCTACGGCTGATACGCTACGCGATTTTGATATAAATATCTTTACTATCTACTTTAAAGCTTAGTCTAAGCTAGAATACCTTATAAGATTTCCCTTCTCTAGGTATAATGGCGTCTTAAGAGAACGAGGCGAGCCCTAAGGCGATTCGGTCGGTATAGAAAAAGGTTCGCCGGTCCTCCTATACCACTAAAATTATCGTTTAGCTAATGGATATATAGCTTAAAATAGCCCTTGCGTCGTTCACCTAGACTTCCCCTAAGAAGAGTTAGGTGGTTAAGGAGGCTCGAAAATTAGCGATAGAAGGTAGGCCGACTCTTCGCGATAGGGACGATATAGTTAACCTACTTACTCTAGTGATTAACGTAATAAAAGCGAAAGTAGCCGAGATCGACTTGAATACTATAGGCGATAGCCTCACTATCGCTTAGGACCCGAGTGGTATAGACGATAATCTCGCTGTCGCTTAGGACCCGAATAGTATAGACGATGACCTCGCTATCGCTCTAGACCCGAAACGGGAAAGAAGCTTAGTAACTCGCGCCTCGCCTATAAGGACTCTTAAAGGTGGTGCGCTCGCGGCGCTACACGAAATACTTGAAGATGTCGAAGATTTGGTTGTATAAAATAACGATACGTCTCGTGAAGGAAAGTTAGAGAAGATGACTAATGTTAAGGGACAAGGTGCGGCGAAGAAACGCGGTAAATCTCGGCGGAGAAAGGCGAAGACGGCCCGTAAGGTAGAGGCGGAGATGGAAGATGATGAGTAAGTATTCTAACGCGATACGAGGGAGGACTACTATGAGATAAGTCTTGTTCGCGTCGTCTACCCTCGATGGCTCCTGATATATCGGTTGTACTAGAGTTATCTAGCGATCCTACTAAGTATACTAGAGATAAAGCTTTACGGCTCCTTAACTATAAAGTGATTAGGTATTATCGAGGCCCTAGCCTTTCGAGACGCGTACTAAGTTCTTCTAGGTGGGTAGGTGATGTACTTCGCGTAATAGATTAGTAGTAAACACTCTTTTCCTATATCTATAGAGAGTATTAAATACTATACGCACTAGCTAAGGTTTTGAGTGGGTTAAATATATTAAAATCGCCGAAGTAGATACTAGAGTCTAGGTTAGGAGTAGGGTCTTAATCGAGTTAGCGTAGGTTAACTGTGTCTTCTCTATCTATACGTAGACGCGCTTCGTCGCTTTATTAATTCTCATTAGTCTTATATTCTATCGGTGACGAGTTCGAACCTCTTACGTCGTCTACTAACGTAAATAGGATCCTAGTGACCCGTAGTCCCGTTTAATATCTGTAATTATAAGGAACTAGCTTAGGCTGGTGTGGCGCCCTTCCCTTAGATCGATAGCTAACTATAAGACTTTAATAGGTCTATAATAGACGTAGATAATCTACGTGATAATAACGATAGCGGCGAGAACACCGACCTTAATATATTTAGCCTAGCGTCCCCCACGAGCGAAGACGGGTTCGGGAACGAGGAAGATAAAGGACTGATAGCGGATATATAAAGCTGGGAGATCGATCACTCCCGTGGACATCACCGACTAAAAGGTATAATATTAAGATAATATAAGAAGAAGAAAGAAAATTAGTGACTAATGAAATTATATATAGTAAAGAAATTTATTCGTAGTACCGGGGATAATTTATTCGACGGGGATAAAGTAATCGATATACTATAGGAGCGATATAGTATCGATTACGGAAGCTATAGCGCCGGCGGTCGAGAAACTCGATCGACAGACGAGTATGTCCTTAATTTCTTCCTAGATATGATCACTATTATCGGTCGTCCTATGAAGCCGCTTATATTATCGTCGGGGATGGACTTCTTCGATAACGTCACTATAACGTTTAAGAACTGGCGCTCTTCGTATAGTGCTAAATATATCCACGGGTTCTCCTTTAATCTCCGGCACCGTACCTTTCGCTTAGCTACGATAGCCGCTTAAGATAGTTAGTTCATCGTTATATATCCGATTATGGCGGGTATAAAAGAGTTACCGGCTTCTCGACGTAAGACGCGACTCTAGGTTAAGGAAGCGTCGGCGTTAAGCGCTATATAACGTGAGTATATATAGTTTATCGTAGACTATATTAAAGTAATATTTTATATAGATAGACTTATAGGTGAAGGGGTTAAATCTTCGTAGGTCCTTAGAGGCTCGGAGGTATAGAACGTTACGCTAGTAAAATAGACGAAGTTCTAAGAAGCCTTTATGAAGAATTAGACCCGGTATATCGAGGAAAGTAGTACGGATCTATTCTAGAAAGAGTATGAGCTAGCCTTCTACGCGTACGACTATGGGGCTAATATCGAAATTAAGATAAATAAGTATTTAGAGACAATGGTAGAGCCTACTATCTTCCAGCGCGAAGACGCGACGGACGAGAAAGAGAGTGAAGACAGCGAGGACGAGGAAATAGATAAAGGAGAGGAAGATAAGGAGGAGGGAGAATAAGAATAAGAGTAAGAAGAAGTAGAGGGGGAAGAGGACGACGACGAAGAAGAAATAGAAAGAGAAGAAGGAGAAGAGGGAGATGCCGTACGGACGATCCCGTTAGATATCTACCTAGAAGGCCTAGCGGATCTATAGCGAGATATCGTACGGAAGTATCGTCTCGAGAATATAGGATCTATTACCTATACTCTCGCCGTTAATATTAACTGCTGATACTAAGACTCGACTTCCGGCGAGGTATAATCCCGCTGTATCTTGGTAGATCGAAATTAGGTCGCTAGGGAGTACACCGGGGCTCGGGATTTCACATTTTTTCCGCTGGCGTTCTATCTCGCCTATGGGAACTTCTCGTCGAGTTGACCGCTCGCGTTTTTAGACGGCGCGCTAGCCGTAATTAAAAATAACATAAGTTATCTAAATAAGGGCTAAGATCCCTTAGAATGGGGCTACTTCTAAGGGTACTCCGGCATAAAGGGCTATATTCGAAACGGGCCCCAAGATATATTAGCGACGAAGGGGCTCGCGACAGCCGCCTTAATACTACCTACGAAGGAAGCGGTAATCTCAGTACGAGTACGTGGTCAGTGGGCTCGAGTTCGGGTACAGCTGATCGGGGAGAAGACACCTAAAGATCCCGAGGCATCTATCCCGTTCGCACGAGAGAGAGATCGAGTGAACGCTGCGCTCGAGGCGGCCGCGTATTCATTTCGTATGGAATAGGTCGTGTACGTGCAGGTAGATCGACTGAACGGTCGGAACCGACGATTTAAGACGGTGTTAGAGCCTATTCTACATCTGATGCGCTACTTTAATCGCCGGGTAGATGTGTACGCCCGCGTGTTCCACACCTTCCCGCCCACCGTTTTTCCCGGGATTCTAGCGGCGTACGGTTAGCTCTTCTATACGGCGCTCTAGGGACTCCGACGTTATATGGACGCGAGTAGAAGTGAGGGGATAAATATAGCCCTAGTCGAGGGGGTGGCGGCGATCGATCGACTTAGGTACTACTGTTTTACGGGCTACCCTCGCTCTCTAATGACATTGGTGATAGAACCGCTAGGTACGATCGAAAGCCTAACATGGAGTATATGGCCCTATATCGACCGAAAGCTTTTAGACCTGCGTAGCGGTAGTTTAAATATTCTACTCTAGCCGTAAGAGGGGAACGAGCGGCTAAGGCTTATATATATAGTAGCGCTAAGCTACTACTACGGACCGGTGGTTAGGGCTGGGTGGGTAGCTTACGCGTGGTTTAAATAGCTCGGTGGTAAATATATGAGCGGGCCGAGGCAAATGACTAAGTTCTTTAACGAGTTCTTCTTAGACTTATAGATTCCCTAGACCGTCGCGTTTATGAAGAAGAACCTCATTCGAGGTCTCCGCGAGGTTAGGCGAGTACGAGTAGAGGAGGGTCGGTTGGGTGGAGCGACTAACTCTATATCGAATTTACACGACCTATTAGAGCGCTGGAGCTAAAGTTAGTATCCTTTTTTATGGCGGTGAGTTTACCCTCTAGTTTAAGGTCCTATTAGATCTAGTATTTATTCTATCTAATCTAGGGAATTCGAGCCGATCGTAATACGGGTGCTTTGGCCGATCTGGAGCCTACGGGGTAGAATGGCGACGAAGGGTAAGGCTGGACCTATCTTAAGTAAAGCTCGAGAGGACTACGCTCGAGAGCTCTACTACGCGTATACTAAAGACGCGTGTAGAGCGAAAGGGTTATCGAGTAAGGGCGCAATATAAGTTACTATTCTGGGCCACGTTTTGAGAAGCTTCGCGGCGACCACGGCGAAAGGATCGGTATGTATCGACGCTATCCTTACTGGAATGGGCTCGAACAGAATTGAATGTACTCCCGGAACTCTAGGAACGCGGCTCAACGCTCGCTATGTGATGCGGCTGGTGGGATATAGTGCGTTACGCGCGATCTTATCCGCGCCGCCCGGTAGCTTAAAACGGAGGGTAATGGAAGCTTTGGATACGGACTAAAAACGCCGAGTACGCCGGAGGATTAGCTTTAGGTGCGCCGTGCCTTTTACGGCTGTCCTAGAGCTACTGGTAAAAGGTTTTGAGGAGATAGAACGACTATTTCGGAAAGGTGACTAATTTATTCTAGAGCATTACTAGGTGGTGCGAAACTACCTAAAGGGCTGTATCGGCGAACTAATATATGACTTGATGTTAATGCTGGTGATGACGATAGTATCGTGCTCCGTAATATTAACTATGGCGGTAGGTTAACGAGTATTTTCCGTAGGTCCTCGAAAGAGCCCTACTCTATTCGCGGTGAACCTAGTGACTTGAATGCTATGGTTTTTCCGCTCGGGTTACTTCCCTTGGACCGCGGACTACGGCTCGGTACTATTAGTCCTAGAAATGACGAAAAAGATGGAGTATAAGGGTGTAAATAGCCGTTTAATATATATATTAGGGTAGGTTAGGGTTATATCGGGAAAACGGGATAGTCCACGAAATAGCTAGTTACGGCTAGAGGATAAAAGCGTCTATTTAACGCGTCTAAAGAGTTTGTTAAAGCTATAAAGAGATCCTATAAGCTTTATTTAAGAGGTGTTTTAAGATAATAATAGTGTATAGGTCGATCGTTATATAGAGATAATCCGCGATAACGAGGTTAAGTAGAGCAGATAGTATGGACTTAGGGTAAAGAAACTCTTAGTCGAGTTTATAGTCTACCTTTATCGACGTTTATTAGTTTAAGGCTAGATATAGTTAAAGGCGGAAATGTATTAATTTCCATCTCTACCTCTACGTTTCTAGCTATATAACTAGGAACTTAGGAATGAGTTAAGTCTACGGGCCTATATTTATGTTTTCTAGCGTGAATTAATTATCTAGAGGAAGGTTCTAGTTAGAATAGAACTTATGATAGTAAGGAAATATCGTTTATAATAGTATTTATAAGAAAATGGTATACGAGGAGAATCTAAGGCCTATAAATAAGAAAATCCTCGGACCGAATTTATAGTAAGAGGGTATAAGCGCGCGAAAAAGAAATAGCTACCCTATATTTTTATACTAATATTTATATAGGGCTTTATAGGTACCTTTAGTAAGAAATAAAATACTTAATAGAGGTATTGTTACTTAGTAGGAAAGCTTTGAAATTTAGAATAAATTAATTTAAGGCTAGAAAATAGTCTTAATAAGATTACTTATTAACGTTCGTCGCCCTTTAATATTCGTCGCTCTTTAACGTTCGTCGCTCTTTAATATTCGTCGCTCTTTAATATTCGTCGCTCTTTAATATTCGTCGCTCTTTAATATTCGTCGCTTCTCTACGCTCGTCTCCTTCCTCTACTAGTCTCTTTAAGGTAAGAAACTGGCCTTAAACTATAATACTCGTCTACCTTTAATATTCGTCGGCCTTTAATATTCGTCGACCTTTAATATTCGTCGGCCTTTAATATTCGTCCACCTTTTAATACTTATTCCCCTAATATTCTCTTTTTTATAGCTATAGTAACTAGAGTAGTGAGACTATAGATAGTAGTGTAGGAAGATAAATAGATATTAAAAGTATAGCCCGTAATTACTTAAGCTTAGTGATCCCCGTATACACTAAGCTAGATTGTAACTAGCCCTATTTACTCTACTAGTCTAGTAACTTGATTATTCACCTCGCCTTACTAAGGCCTTAATCTAAGTAAAAGTAATTACTCTTATCTTAACCTCGATTCTAGAACGTAATCCTTAGATAAATCTACTTCTACTCGGTAAGTTCCTTACGATTAAGCCTTCGCTAGTAGTATATACTAAATTAACGGATTTTAGTAACTTTATTATAGTATAAAATAACTCCTTCTATTACCGTTAATGTTCTCGACTAGGTGAAGATAGAGAATAATATTAAGCTCTAGTTAGAAATGACTAAAAATTCCTTTAACGAGCGTAGTATCGGCTCTAACTGGGCGCGAGCTCTTAACGAGGCCTATAAGATTCTATCCTTTCCTAGTACCCCTCCTGGCGTAAGCTACTTAACTATAGTTACTACTATAGAGATCCGTCTAGCACTAACGGTTAGAGAGATCGAGGTAAGCCTTTTAATGTTTTATAATCGGTCGAGCTATATATTAACGCGACTAGGACTTTACTACTAAGCTTAAGGATAAGACTAAGGCCTTATTCGCGTAGATCGTAACGGACGGTACTCTAGAGTATTTTACTCGGAAAGTAAACTAGCTCGTGGCTATGGCTATTAGTAGTGGATTTTTGCTGGACCGAGTTAGTTCCATCCCGCGAAGCTAGACGGATATATCGAATAAGCCTTACGCTATCTCATTAGGATACGTAGACTTCTACGACCTGTCGGAGGGTCTCTACTAACGGCCCTAAACTCTATATCTACTTATAATCGTTATTATAGCACTAATATATATAGATCGGGAAACTACGTTCTAGCTACCTTATTAATATAGAATAACTTATAATAAGCTAAATTAAGTACAAGATATTATGGGTCTTATTTATTAAGGGTTTATACTACCTAGGTAGGTATTATTGATCTCTCTATTAGATCTTCACCTCTACCTAAGCGTCTAACTTAGGTAGACTATTCATTAATCGACTATCTATTAATAGGCTAATTACCGTTAGAAGCCTATAGTACCTTAGGACCTTCCTTTCGATTATATTCCTAAGTACTACGCCATTTAGCCTCGCTTAGCTCGTATTATCTTAGATGCGGATTTGCGCGGAGACACTAACCGCTCTATCTCTTTATTGAATTAAATTGCCTTTACCTTAGTCATTAGACTGGTATCGCTGTTGCGCTTATTCTTTACCTTAGCCTAATCCCGCTGCGCCTTAATCTTTTCCTTCCTCGCCACTTGTATATAGTATATAGACTTCGTATTAAGTAGCCTCTTGTGGCAATACTTCTCGTACTCTAACGCTATATCCTTTACCATTCTTGCCTTTTTCAACTCTTTCTTAGCGTCCACCACCTTCTGCTATGCTATCTTAATAGCAGTAGTGAGCAGGACTTCCATAGTATCTTCGTCGATATCGATAGATCCCTCTACTAAGATCGAGAGTATACTATTATCCGTATTATTACTCTCGGCGCTATTAGAAATAAAGTTAACGTCACTAGTATCGACTACTAATGGACCTTCCTAGTCTAGAATATATATTAGTAATTATTACGAGAAGTACCTAACGGTGGAAGATACTTACATAAAGTAGTAAATTTACCGCCTATAACGGAGGGGGAAGCTAAAGTATGGTGTTTTAAAGAAGTTACCTTATTAGGAGCTAGCTTTCTCGATAGGGTCTATAGTAAGATTAGCGTTAAGGGTTAGATGTAAGTGGAACTTATATCTTACTCTAGGGCCTCGCGCTATCCCGCGTAGGAACTAGTTAAGGAAAGTTGTGTACTAAGTGTAGTGTAGCTTAATAATTAGGAGTTAAAAAATAGTAAGTTAAATGATGGGCTTAAAGGCGGTGGTGGGGTAGATAAATAGATATTGAAAGTACTAGCCTAAAGTTACTAAGACTTATGGTGGACCGAAATTTTTAAGACTAGGATCGATCTAGACTCTCCCACTAACGTAAGTATTATTCACTGAAATATATTGTCGGGACTAAAAATTAGACTAATGAGTAAGTAACCTAATACTAACGAAGCCCTTAGATATATAATATAGGGTAGAGACTACTTTAGAGATTTCACCGGGTATTAATGTACTAGGGTAGGCCTACTCTAATACGTAAATATAATGGAACGAGGGGCGTTGCGTTATTCACTAAGTACTAGAGTAATCGAATATCGATACTATATTCCTAGAGTTATGAACGTGATGCTCGCTTTAAGAGCGCTAATATTAATATAAGTTATGACTATCGCACCCTTTACTAGAATATAGTCGGTACGTTATACGCCGACAGAGGGATTACCTCTAGGTTAATCGCGCTATGAGGATACTCTCGAGAGGCCTTATTCTTCTTTAATAATATCGGAGTATTTATATTTATAATAATATCCTTTACTACTTAAAGAGTATTATTCGACTCTTTATATCGAAAGTTAAGCTATAACTTAGGTAGCTTAGTTGCGGTGCGACCTTTACGGCGTATAATCTTAATGGCGTAGCGATAAATCGTAATAGTAAGTTTAACTTATTCTTTATATATTATAGTCGACCGTCGTATCTCCTATATGTAGGGTAATAAAAAGCTCGGCGGGCGTATATTCGGGTGCGCCTAGATTAATATAGGCTGGATAATATTAGAGCTTAGCTGACTTATGTCGATAGTGAAGTTAATCCCCCGAGAAAGTAATTCGACCATGACGGTTAGCTAAAGAAAACGAAAGGCCGACGAAGATAGAAAATAGGTTAGAGGTGCCTCGAGACGCGGTAGAAGAGCGTAGAATAGGGTGGGCTCGAGGAAAAGCGCGTGTGTAGCTAGAGTGCGGCTAGTTAAGTTAATGTAGTTATCCTTTTCGAGAGATATAGTGATCATAAAGCCGTAGATGAGTATCTAGATCTCGGTTAGTAAGAAGCGACGAATAGATATACTAGTAGCTATAGAGTATATCGTATCGAGATTTAATTCATGAAGTAAAATTTTAGGTGTTATTAAAAGCTTTAATCTAGTATCGAAAGACTAAAGTTAAGAGGAGGAGTGGGTAGTTTAGGAGTTAAGGAGATTTTAAAAGGTTAAGTAGAATTTAAAACCATTGAGTATGGGGATGGGAGCTAAAAAACCTTTGTTGTAAGCGTTTCCGAATTCGGACGCTAAGAGAGCGCGCCCAGAAGCTATCTATTCACTCATTAACGGTAACCTTTGTATTTTAACATTTATCTAATTTAACCTTCATCTACTTTAACTTTCGTCCACTTTAACCTTCGTCTACTTTAACCTTCGTCTACTTTAACCTTCGTCCACTTTAACCTTCGTTCACTTTAACCTTCGTCTACTTTCCCTAGTAGTCCCTTTAAGGCTATTTTCTAGCCTTAACCCTTAACCTTCGCCTACTTTAACCTTCGTCTACTTTAATCTTCGTTCATTTTAACCTTCGTCTACTTTCCCTAGTAGTCCCTTTAAGGCTATTTTCTAGCCTTAACCTTTAACCTTCGTTATCTTTAACCTTCGTTTATTTTAATATTCGTCCTTTATTTATACTTTCCTTTTTAGCCTAGAAATTAGCGTTTTCTCCACGAACACCTCTAATATTCATCACTATTTTATATTCCTCTATCTCTAGTATTCTATTATATTAGTTATTTACTCTCCTACCTCATTAACTCTCCGTTACTATACCCTTAGTATACGGTATATACGACTAGTTTAATCGATAAGTACACTATATCTACCTTCTATCTACCGGCCTCGCCCTTTCGGAGTGCTCCCACGAAATAAGTAATCTTATACGAGCTCGGCCGAGATTCGCGTGACATAGATATAGCTACTCTCTTAACCTTGTATAATTATATAAAGCAGTTAGTTCTTATTGCTATAGGCCCTAACCACCATCACGATTACTCCGCTAATGCTTAGTCTTTCTAGACCGAATATCTTCTATACGTTATTCCTATTCTACTACCCGTCCCCGATATTTTGCTCTCTAAAGAAGTTAAGACTATCGTTCATCACTGGGTTATCGATAAATAAGATATACGTACGGCTGCCGACCAACTCGTCCGCTACTACGTCGAGACTCGGGCCGTCTACGGCCTCCCGACGGAGGACTAAGTCTAGCTTCGCTAACTACTGAGTAGACACCTTCGTATTTTTCTCCCGTTATCGCCTATTAAGCTTATCCTTATCGATTAATATAATTATAGTACCCCTCATATAACTACTCGAGCTCGAGCTCGAATACTAAACCACTAAACTATCTACGCCTTAGAGGGTACATTAATTAGTACGGACGAAGCTATAGTGTAGTTATAGAGCCGACTAGGGGGGATCTCTAGTGTCGTCGAGTCGAGCCGGTTCGGCGGTCTATATTTCCTGGTTGGGTTGGCGCGCTTTGTTAACCACGACTATATGGCCAATGTACGCCTTTAACTACGCTCTCGTCGATACCTAGACGTCGTTACTACTTGTGATATTAATGCCGGCGAGGAAGTCACTATTTATTATGGTTCTAATTCCTTTGGTCCCGGAAATACCGGGTGTCTATATAAATCGTGCGAGATGGCAGCCCGCGGAGGATAGGATCCGACCTCGGTGTTGTAGGCGCAGCGCGACGACAAGATATATATTACCTACCCTCGTTACCGCTGGTCTCGCCTAGCTAATTACGCGTTTATGTCTCGAGAAGGATGTTAATTTTGTCGGCGTCACTAGGCCCTCTATAAGAAGTATTGGCTAAACACCTACTGAGTATTAAACCGAATGAATACGTGTAAAAGGGACCTTCCTACTCCGGGGTGGCGGTACCACTAAGAAAATATGATTTAGATACGCTACTCGATCTCGATACGGAGGTCCTTCCGGACCGCTTAGCTCCATCTAGTTTTACTTCTCTATATGCCTGGTGCTGGTATGCGCTCGCACTTCTTCGATGGTAAAAGAGCGCCGTAACTAGCGAACGCTACGTCGAGGACGGTTAGGTACTACTAAAAGAGCACAATAGTAGTAGCTTTATTATTTCTAGCGGGCTCCCTCGTACTTATCGTTGCGTTTGTTCTCGAAGAGCTCGATATTAGGTAATGGCCTACTTCGGGTCTTGGCGCGATCTCTAAATCTATACGTGGCGGTCTTGAACTTTAAACTTCTTAAGTTATTATTTATACCGCCTAAACCTCTGACAGCTATAACCTAGACTTTTAATTTCTCACTATCGCAATACGGCCTCCTCTGGCCCGCGTAGTGAAATTATATATACTATTTAGGCTCTTAGAGCTATGTACTAGATCGTATATTATTCTAATTAGTAAGTCGGTACGCCTCGTCCGCCTCTATCCGCTCTACTAACTAATAACCGCTAGGGCTGCTACTCTCTATATTCCCCCTATCGATATTTATACGTCTAGTGCGACGATATCTAAGCTATGTCGGCTCATCCACCTTAGCCTAGAGGACCTTTAGATATACGGCGAGATCGTAAGAGAGAGGGGCTATCTACGTAAACGAGGGTTAAAGTCGTATCAGTATACCCACGGCCGCTTTTAGGATGTCTTTCGCTAGATATCGCCCGACTGGTCTAAAATCGACGGTACACTACTATAAGGATCTAAAGAGATGGAATAGCGCTATCAATATAGTCCGCCTTATAGCAACTCGTCGTGCGCGATCGACTATATCGTGTTCGTGGCTGTCATACTCGACCTTAGCCGGGTCTAAATTAACTAGGTCTACTCATCTATGCTAAAAAATATGTTGGGCTCGATATACCTTATCTACGCTATAGTCCGCGGCCCGTGGGCCACCCTAAGTTCGGCTTAGCGATCGAGGCTTCGGGATAACCTTCGTACTACCGTCCTTAAGGAACGGCCGAGTCTAGTTTCACCCTAATCTAACTATCTCCCGGTGAGCGATGTACTCGACTACTATCTTTAGTATCCATAACTAGGCTAGCACTAGGTTCCGGCGCGGTTTTACCCTATAACTCGCTATAGTATTAGTCCTACGGTAATAGTATAGCGGCATTATAGCCTCTTTATCGAATCTCCTCCCCTCGTCGATACCCTAGACGGATATTTTATAGATCAATGGGAAGTTTCTAGTCCTAAATTAGCCTGCTCTAATACCGACTATTAGGAGCGTTATATTCGTCGTTATGTAGTATTAGATCGACTCCTACCCACGCTAATAATATATTTTTAAGAGCCACCGACCCCCTAAACCTTACCTTTATAGCGCCTAGACTAACCTATTATAATCGAGTATACTCTAGTGACTAGTCCTAAATTTACTATATATTACGTGGTTAGATATATCTAGTATGAAGGAATAGGCGCATTAAGTTACTTTATAGTCGTCTGGCGTACTCTGAATAAAAGTAGTGGCCCCTTCGTCGTGTTCGACGGCCTCCTGCGCGGCGGTCGTATTGAACCTACATCCTCGTGGACCGCGGGAAAGAAACGTGGGATATCTCTTAACACCGCGATTCTTCGAATAGCTCTAGACTTAGAATCATCCTCTCCAGAGTACTAGTAGCGTAGGGTCCCTAGTGACCTAAAATCTAGACAAGTGAATACTCCCGTAATCTTATATTATACCTTCGCTACCCTCTCTTCCCTCTAAATCCTCGAAAGCGCGCCGCCACCGACCCTAGTAGGTGGTTAGATCGGTATATCGCTCTATATCCAGCTTACTATCTCCCTCGCTCGGAAGAAGGAACGTTCGACCTATAGCCCGGCTCCTAGGATTTCTATCCTAGTGTCCTTCTACCTTTTACGCCCATATATCCGCTTCTATCATAATATAGTCGTCGATAATTCCGGCCTAAGTCGCACTCGCCTGCACCGGATTGATGGATACTACCCTACCTCCTAGCCTATGAACCGTCTAAGCTAGCTTCCTCACGAGGACCCGAATACCAGGGATCGAGAGGGAAGTTCCAATAATTAGAAGCATCTTCAGCTTAAGCTCTATATCTTACCGAAGCGTCGTATTTAGTAAGATATTATCGGTAAAGGCTTCACCGTAGAGTAGTATATCAGGGCGGAGATAGCTAATACCCCTTGGTCGTTTCCCCGTGGTCATCCATTAATCATTAATCCGATTATACTCGGGGTACGCCGTACACCTCCCTTATAGTCTAGCCTCGATATTCCTACGATACTACGCACCTCGCCAGCTACATATTAGGTTAGTATAGCGAAGCGTGAAAAGGCTCCTATAGAGCTAAACGATAGAGCCGTAGTGGTTGATTTCCGCTATCCGCGGCCAGGGACGGTATAAGCGCACGTTAAGGTCGTCGATATTTTGCGAGTAATAGCGTATGATGGCACCGACTTCCGCCAGGCGTCGGAAGAGCCTATACGTCGGGTTAGCCCTCCGTATATTATAACACGCTAGGTACCACACCGTCGTGAACTACGTAAACGCTGCGACCCCGTCGGATATTATTAGAATGTGTTGATTGAAAAGATCTTTACTTCGAATCCCCTCTGCCGCCGCCACGACCGAAACCTTCTCGCCGAGATTCGGCGGCAATCCCGCGAGAGTTATAATGGCCTCACTCGCGAAACCTATTCGGAGACTACCCTGCGATCGAAAGTCCTACTAGTCCTCGTTACCATACTATTACCGCGAATAGCTCCGGGAGGAATACTCACTGGGATCCTATAGCTGCGGCTGGTCCCGGCACCTAGAATAAGCGTGATCTTGCCGGCTCGAAGATCCTGAGAGATCTCCTGAAGCACCGCGTCGTCGGTCGAGTGGATTCGACGTAGGACTATAAGTACTTGGTACCTATATAGCTTAGAGCGCGAAAAGATCTATATACCTTAACGCTATAGGTAGTCTAGTGTAGCTAATGGTCTTATACACTACGTCGATACGCGGGCAAATCGAGGTTCGACATCCCTGACAATCCGTATACTAGTTCGCGTTACTAAGTAAAATATCTAAATAGGGTTTAGTGTAGAGTCTATTTCCGTAGATATTAAAAGCACTTAGTACATTAAAAGTACTAAGCCTTAAGTAACCTTCTCTCCTCTATCTCCCTTCTATCTCTCCTCCGCTCATCTATCTTTCCTCATCTAGCTCGTGTTCACCTTTACTATGGCCTTATCAGGCGGCTCGCCACCCTAACTAATCGTCCCTAAAGGCTATAGGCGGTGTAATCTATATATAAAGGTCTAGTTAATCTCTAACTGGCGTAGATATATGGATAAGTATTATTTCGATATAGTACGGCCCGACCCTAAGCACCCGTCCCTATTCTATACCGAGTACTAACAGCGATTTACTAAACCTACGAAAAGTAGGTATATCCGTAAGGAGTACGGCGGATATCGTCTAGCGTAGGGCGTTATTGTGCCATATAATTAAGATACTTACTAGGTACTTCTATTAATAAAACCTAACTATCGACCCACTAAAACTATCTTAAAATCTACCCGAGCCACCCCTAGATCTTTATCTAACACTTATTCTAGATTAAACTAGAATACTAGTATTCGAAACCCTAAACATCGACCTATCGAAACTATCTCGAAGCCCACCCGAGCCACCCCTAAATCTCCACCTACCATTCATCCGACATTCGACCAGAACACATATATTCGCGAGGCGAAGAAAGCACAACGCCGAGCACTTATCCACCTCGTTAGACTCTAGAACCTTATTCTAGAATCTCGGCGGTTAGAATAAGAGCTTAATGTATACACCAGACTTATAGATGTCGCTGTACCTCCCTAGGTCCATCTATTTGACCTATTATCCGTCGAGAAGATAAAGTTAGGCGCTCCCGAGACTAATAACCTCGGCTATTACCTATTAGTGGGGTCTAACTTCGAGGCTGAAATCGCGACGAGGCATGGAACCCTAGCGTACCCATTCCTGGTCCCGTTTGAAAAATACTAAAAGTCCTTAGACCGGCTAGAGAAAGAATTATACCTTCGCTATCTCGAGATAAAGTATAACGTGCACATCCACGCGTATACTAACGTCCACTAGCCTAGCGGTACCGGTATAACGCCACCGTTTCTAGTCCCCGTAGCCTTATCGGGTAGCGACGCCGTAAGTTTATTTAAATCTACGACGATAAATGGAATGCCCACTAATATACTTAACCTAGACGGCTATAAAGCTAATCTATAACCGTGGTTTCTCGCCTTCTAGGATAACTTCTAGGTGATGCGAATCGTTAAGGAGGATAACCATACCGGCAAGCCGGACCGCGCGGCCGAAGCTGATCTCTCTAACTCTAGTACGTTCTAACTATGTACCTTAAAAGGCGTATAGTTAATGCTATATATCGACCGCTACGGCGTAACGACCTCGGTTTTCTGCGATAGTGAGGAGAAAATCTAGCTAGTGTGGCCCTATATGATAAGGAGTTGCTTGAAATCTTGGGCTAGATCCCAAGATTACTGTCCACTATTGCGTCCGATGGTAGTATATCTCCATCTAGGGGACCTATTGATTATGCCTCCTTTAACCGTCTACGCGCCGTACTCCCTGACCGACGTTATTATGATAGGCACTATATACTGGGACTCTCGATATATAGTGTACGTACCCGCCATATCCCTTCTCGAAACTAACTATCCGACCGTTACTAACGAGGATCCTTCTTTGGAATGTGTTAAAAAGCTTAGGGTGATTAAAAAATACTAGCGTGATAAGTAGGGTCCGTGGGAATTTGGTACTATCGATAATTTAAACCTCTTTTCGAGACGCCTCGACGTAAGTATTACGCCCTCACGATATTGTTACCTCTTACTAATCCTATTATAGGCGCTCGAAAAGCGGATGGTCCGGTGTAGCTGTGTAAATACCTGTAAAGGAAAACGTTGCCCGTGCCATAAGCTCGACGTCCTTTGTACGCCTGTATGCTATCGCGAGCGGCCTTTAACTAGGTATTAAAACTGACTCTAAGGCTAGTTAAAAGGACTTGTGATAGGGTGAGAGATATTATCCGTTAGATATCTCGACCTAGGGATACGAGAGACTAGAGACTAAGGTCTCGAAAAATTCTTAATACTATAATAGCGTCTTGTATAGCTAGTCGAATATGCTAGTTTTAGGAGAAACTTTAAATCCCCTATAATACGTATCTCGTCTAGTATCTTCTCTACTAAGCGTAGAAAGTATTAACCTTTAATAATCGTCGGTTTTAAACATTTATTACCACTCCCTTTAAGGCTATTATCTAGCCTTAACCTTTAATATTCGTCGGTTTTAAATATTTATTACTACTCCCTTTAAGGCTATTATCTAGCTCTAACCTTTAATATTCGTCTATTTCTAATATTCGTCTATTTTTAATATTCGTCTATCGTTAGTTATTATGTACTTTAAAACTATTCCCTTTAAGGCTAAACGGTAACCTTAATCTTTAATATTCATTTATTTTTAACATTCATCTATTTTTAATATTCATCTATTTTTAACATTTATCTATTTTTAATATTTATCTATTTTTAATATTTATCTATTTTTAATATTTATCTATATTTAACGTTCGTCTATATTTAACGTTCGTCTATATTTAACGTTCGTCTATTTTTAATATTCGTCTATTTTTAATATTCGTCTATCGTTAATTATTATATACTTTAAAACTATTCCCTTTAAGGCTAGACGATAACCTTAATCTTTAATATTTATCCCTCTTTAATATCTATCCGCCCCCTTTAATATTTATCCCTCTTTATATCTATCTCCCTTTAATATTCATCCTTCCCCTTACGCTAATATAGTATATACGGCTAACTTAACTACCCTACCTTAAATCCTAACTACGAGAAAGAGCGGCGGTTTTAATATGGTACGTACGTCTAAATCTTGCGCCTAGAACATTAATTTACGCTTTACAGTCTAATAGCAATCTTAAGAAGATATCTAAGTAGGTTATAGCTCGGCTCTCGAAGCTTAGTGCGTTGAAAGAAACGCCTTACACTCCGCCGCGTTTCTCGAGTCCATTATAACCCTCGCTTCCCACGAATTCCGACGAATCCGACTAACTCGACGAACCCGACTAACTCGACGAACCCGATTAACTCGACGAACCCGACTAACTCGACGAACCCGACTAACTCGACGAACTCGACTAACCCGACTAATTCGACTAATTCGACTAATCTAACTAATCCGACTAATCTAAGTAACCTAGTTTAGTAGACTAGGGCCCTATAAGTTAACGTAAGTGGTTTTTCTTTCTAATTATAATTTTATAGACTAACGCGTAAGTAGGGCTCCGTTTAGTATCGCCTTAGCTATTATCTCTAGACTTATCGACACTCGTCTTATCGTCGCTTAGCTCTACCTATTTCTTGCTAGAACTCGACGACGACGAAGACTATAATAAGGGGTATAGTGATAGAACTAGGGTAGTTATAGAGAAAATAGAATAAGCTCGCCGTAGGTACTAGAATTACCTACGCTTCTTAACACCCTAAGACCTTAGTATTCCGTTATCGAGCCCCCTCCTTAAGCGTACGAAGAGTAGTAACGGAAGTTGAACGTAATCGGATAGAATAGCTCTATAGCTTCCATATAACATCGATTTTCGGGTTAGAGGTAGATAAGTTGGCTCTACCTTTACGGTAGTGAAATACTTAGTTTATATAGAGCTAGATATTAATGTCCTCGTTAACGACGACTTCGCGTTAATTGCCATTATCGTGCCTACCTCTTGGCGTATCTAGGCTGAGTTTCTACTCCGCCGTAGCGTAGGGTGCGTTTAAGGTATAACGCACTTAATCCCCCTCGTATAATTTTTTATAACCGTAGTAAGATAGTAGAGAGTCCACGCTCGTGCGGCCTCATAAAATAATGGAAATCCACGATCCGGTTAGCTTAGTCCCCTACTGTATCCGGCTTCCTTACTCACCCTTCCTAGTTACCTTATTATATCGAATATATCCTTTAGTGCGCCGTTAACTAGGCCCTCGCGTATGATAATACTAGCGCGGCCGTAATGAGCCGGGTCTTCGAAGGTTAGTCGCTATCTATAGTGCCTTATCTAATCTTCCTTCCTCACGGTGATAGCGTTTTACCCCCCGACCCCGACCCCTAACGTTAGCACGTTCGACGCGTACCCTATCTATAATTCCCCTCGACCTTCGTCGGCCGCAGGCGTAGTGCCACAACCGCCTATGAGTCCCGCGCGGCGTATAACCATGAATCTTCTTATATTGATAGGCCTAGCTCCCCAGTCACACTAATGGCTTCCTCCGCTATACCCTATAATAAGCTTAGAGTTACGATCCAAAAGGCATCGTGATAATACCTTTCTTGTCTAATAGTACTATATCATCCAGCATATCATACGCTAGACTACTAATTAGTGTAGTCATCTATAATCGGCCCGCTATTACTACTCATTCTCCTACGACCCTATAAGCCTTTACGCCCTCGAGTCCTGCCGGACCCGTTCCCGACCTCGCGAAGCATCCGTTATATCGATATCGATATGAAGCGTAGAAAGAGCTGTCCGCCGGCTAGCGATACTCCCTATATAGCGTACTCACGGCCCGCTACTAGATGACCAGCCCTTGAGAAGTCTTGGAAGATAACCCTCCTCTATAAACGGCACCCTCCTATTCCGACTATTCTCCCGCTTAGACACGCGTACACGCTTTAACGGTTATGTATCCTAAACCGAGGGATAGTAATAGAAGGGATTCGATAATATTACGCTAGTAGCTAAACTTAGTAGATCGGGTAGATATAGCCCTCTACGACCCTATTACGACGTCGGCGACTCTATACGATCTCGACGTTAATATATAAATCGAAACCATCCTCGACTTTATAACTCCGGTCGCGACTAAACCCGTACCTCCTATTAAGGCGATACCTCCTGTTAAAGCGACAGCTCCCGTTAAACCGCCGCCTTCGGCTTACGCCCGGCGAGCGCCGCGTACCCGAGCGAGTAGGAATACATTACCGCCTTACCGGCCGAGTCTTCGCGGTAGTCCTCCCACGTTATCCTCACCGACGACCACGCATCCAAGTACCTTAAGCATATAAGAGTCCACTAAACGGCCGAAGTAATCACCCCGCTAGAAGCGTAAGGAAGATCCTCCCTACGATAAAGCTCCTACCTAGCCGACTAGGACTTAAGCGTATAGTCTAAGCCCGGGAAAGACGGTGTGAAAGGTGGCTTCATTATTATCGCCCTTGAAGCCCGCTCCTCCGAAGAGACGAACCCCTCTTTATATCCGTAGTTACCTCTCTCTTAATGAGGTACCGTTAACCGAGCTAGTTCTTCGAGACGTAGCTCTCGAAGAACTTAATGATAATGAGAATAGCTGTACGAGTGAGGCGCGAATGACTAGAATTAATAGACTACTATCCGCTTCTTAAATGATTAATACAATATAATTAGAAACGATAATCTAGGGACGATAGGGCTAGTAGGGTATATATTAACGTATAGAGAGGACTTTATAGATCTAGTGAATAGTATCTATATATAAAGTATTAATTTACCCTTATACTAACCCTAATAATAGGCTAAGACTAGGCTAAGTTTAGTTATATACTATAGATATTTTAGGTTACTATACTGCTAAGAATTAAACCTTTAAGGTTCTTGTTTACCCTACTCTCTTTTTTAACCTCTCCTAACCTATATCGACTATCTATTGATAATCGCGCTCGTTATTATATCTAGTATAATAGCTCGAAATGGGCTATATATCGGAGTAAGATTCTCGATCGTATCGAGCTATGGCTTACACTCTCGCTAGCCCCGAATGGCGAAGGTACCTTAAAGGCTAACCGTAACTACGTTAGGTATTTTTGAGTCCTCTACTATTCAATATAGCTCTAAACTTATACTAGGCTCTCTTTTATATCGGAGAGCTACTCGAGACTCTATCTCTCGAGCGCTTCCGAGTTACTTAAATTCTCTACGTTTACACCACTGATCTCGCGCGGAAATATAATCTCTCGCTGAGAAGTACGCTCCCGAGCGATCCGCGCCTCCTTATCGATCACGAGTTGGCATCTAATGCTGGGGAGCCTCCTTATACTAGCGATTACGGATCGGCATCTAGTGTAGAGGAGCCTCCTTATACTAACGAGGAATAGTCGCCCGGTCACTATTAGATTGACCCCGTTAATCTAGACCCTAAAAACAACGATCGAGTTTATAATGTTTCTTCCTCCACGCCGGCCTTAATATCTAGCTACACTACCGCGTGGTCTAGCCTACGCGTATCCTCTAGCCCTAGTGCTCCCGACGGTCCTCCCCCTAAGCGCCGAAGGACTAGACCGTCCGCTAGATTACGCGGAGACTCACCCGCGGACGACTAGTTTAAGCTCGTCTTGTCGCGTCTCCATCACGAGCTTTTACTACTCTCCCCGTAGGCCTCACTGGACGATACCTCTAAAACTCGTATTCGATTTACCCGATAGCTTTACGAAGCCTAAATTCCCGCATCTTAAAATTCGAAGGAGGATATCATCACACTTTTCTCCCTAGATATCGTCGAGATTATAAACCTCTTCTTCTACGACCTAATTAGTCCAGGGGCCCGGAATCGACTATCCGCGGTCATTAACGTATATACGAGCCCAGTAATAGAAATCCCTAGCTCTTAAAATCTAGATAATACTATACTAGCGGTCGTCGATTTTACTATGCCCTAGGAACTACACGAGTTCTTTATAGCCTGGGCTAGATTAGACTAAGCGAATAGCATTTAGGACCCTTTTCTCCACTATATTCACCGGACTCACCTAGATCTCTAGCTTCTCGAGAAGTATAAGGAACTTAAGAAGAAGGCCGAGCATAAGAGTTAGGACTTTAAGGACTTCCTCGCCGCGCGAAATTTAAAGTCGACGACGGGTAGAAATCTAATGACCTATACCCTAGAATTTATTAAAACGACACTAAAGGATCCTACTTTATGTCTAGCTAGCGTTATTTAGTTCATCTAAGGTGTTGACTCTCTTGTCGCCTACTTCACCCGAGGGATCCTTATAATTCTACCCTTAAGACTTAGTCGAAAGTATATACTTCCTCACGTTAGTCTATTCTAGATACTGACCTTATTAGGCTCTCTCGACTAACACTAACTCGAATGTTAGCCGTCTATCCGATATTTACTAAAGAGGTTCCTCCTTTTCTTAATCTCTATAAATTACTCGAATAACTTCTTCTCGTATCGATTCTCGAGGGTAGACGTCTAGCCGTCCTCAACAATTCTCTATCTAGCCCTAGCTAATCACTCTAGGAGTATCTCGAGAGCCTAGCCGTATCGTAAGAGCTAAAGTTACCTATACGGGTCTTAAGGCGCCAGGCAAAACCGCGACGTATTTCCTAACGATATTATTTCTATTAATAAGGTACGGTAGGATTTTATACCGCCCTATCCTGTTTCAATTATTTTATAATAACTAATAAATATTAATTTAATTTCATCCTACTTTAGGTTCTCGAATTTCCTCCGCGATAGAAAAGTATCCATCTCGAATAATATGTCTAGTGGTCTTAGGGAACGCGATGTCGGACCGAATCATGCTTCTTAACGGGATTTCATATAACCGGGTCTAGAGTAAGAGATTCTAAGTGATTTCTATTAACGTATCTTTACGTATTCACCTCGTTCTCCCCCTAGCCTTAAGTAGTCTCCTCGCCCTTCGACTCTATTATTACCACGACTAGCGATATTCGACAACTCGTTTAGTGCGTCTATACTATAGCGGCCTACTACCCTATCGAAAGCTATTTCTACCACTCGACTATTAGCGATATTAGATAATCCCTTCGGCGCGTACACCCTACCCTATCTTAGTACTGTATCGTGGGCTATCGTCGATGACTCGATTAATCTAACCACCCCATCAGAAAATAGCGTCCTTCGAGATATGCTTATAACGCCTACATTCTTTTACCTAGCTTCCCTAGATAATATAGACGACTCTACTTCTACGTCTCTACCGGTCCGTATCTCGAATCCCGTTTAAATCTTTATCTCCACTCCCTCCCCACCTGGTCGGACGGTACCTAGCCTCGCCGAGGCCGCCGTCCCTAGCCGTTCGCCTTCTCCCGGGCCTATTAAGTCTAGACTCCCGCTCCCATCGCCTCCTCCGTATCTATATCTTCCTCCTCGTATATCACTCGAACCCTATTCCTCGGTCGAAACTACCTTTGCATAGATTCTAGCGATATCGGAGAGTATTTCCTATATCTACCTTAGTACATAACGTATAGGAGAAGATACTACGTTACCTTCCGCCCTTATTTAACGACTTATGGAAGCCTCGTCGACGGAAACCGCGTTTTAACTCCTATAGTCGTCGTCTAAGCGAACTTAGCTTATTACTAGAGTAATACTCGAGTTCCTCGTCCGGACCGTTCTTCGTCTAGAGATATTTGCCGGGGTTAGTACGTACCTCGACTACGCTATCGAGGATTATTAGCGCGTTGAGGAGAAGTGTAGATACTCGGTCTCTAAGTAGTCTCACGCGTTCGCGAATTACTAATCCGATTTCATTAGATGACCCTACTCTAGACGAGTTTTAATGATTAGCTACGCTAGTCGAAGGACTTAGTAGCGTCGTTATATACCTTCGCTCTCTAGGTCTCGTCCTCGACTATTCGCTACCTAAGGGTTAAGAGCTAATAGTGGTACTCGCGCCGTTAACTCGTCGTAATACTTAAACTTAGTTTCCAGTTAGTATCCACTAGCTTATTACGAAAGCCTATCGACTTACTTTACACCTATTTACCGCCGGTCCGTGCTACCGCTTCGTATTTCCTTGTCGCGGGGACCCTTTTGATCTAATCTTAATGACGACGGGCCGTTCTATTGGGGATAGCGGTATCTCTACCGATATCGAGGCCACTAACACTACCGTTCGACTCGGGGTAACCCTACTCGTTATCGCTTTCATCCGAGGCTCATTAGGTAACTAGAACCCGACTGTCCTATTTCGAGCGTCTATTTAGGTAGATAAAGGTAACTAGGGGAGCTTCGTGCGGCGAAGGGGTACTACGTAGAATATATATATAGTTAGCTAAGAGTACGGTTAATAGTATATCGGTCGGGAATACTATTCTATATAATAATAGCCGTATATTTAAGACGGTTCTTATATAGTCGACTACTTGACCTTAATTCGGTTTCGCCTAGCCGACCTCCCATAAACGCTCGTGAGCAGGGCGGTACTTAACTCCGTATACTATTCCTTCCCGGTTATCTATTTTTAATATTCACTCTTCTACCTCCCGCTAACACCCACGTTCATCCTCTACTTACTCATGTAGATACTAGGGAGGAAGAGCTAAGTAGCTAGTTAAGAGGCGATAGAAGTATTACTAAAACGTTCACCTAATAAAGGATCTCGATAGGGATACGATCACTAACCATACGGCCACTGCTCGAAACTAAAATAGGGCGAAATTACATTAAAGCTACCTCTAGATACGAGAGTCGAAAAGGCGACTTATATATTAGACCTTAGGCGTATAGACTTAATTATAGCGGCGCCTTAGAAGACCTTCCTAGAGATGACGAGCGGCACTTTAGGGACAGTAGAGATGAGGTGGCTACGGGCGGAGAGCAGAGCTGGGACTAAGCTAGCTACGATAGCTAATGCGGTTACGAAGCGCGTAGAAAATAACGGATATATCAACCATTATTCTACCTTTTTCCTCATAGCCTAAATGGGTCTTAACATATCTAGGAAGAGAGGAGTGGGAAACCCTTACTTCTAGCCTAGGTTAATCTTCTAATGCCACTTCCTCTAGACCTTAGTGGGTGTAGATATACGATCGACTCGACCTATATTACTAAAGGCGGCTAATTAGCTTTAGCCCTAGAGTCTTAACCTAGTATTATACTAACGAAAACCTCTTTACTTTACCAGCTCATTCAGTTAAGCACCTCCTTCTGTCTAATTACTACCTGTAAGGTTAGGTGCGTATCGTTCCCAGCATTGTATTAGCCGTCCTATCCCTCCTCTACAACGCTATATTTCTCGCCTAGTGTAGACAATTTCCGTGGCTAGTAGTCTCCGGTTAGTGTCTTCTCCACTTCCGTAATATTAACCTCTTTCTTAATATCGAAGATAATTCTAGCGTCGCGAAGCTATTTTTAGTCGTTATAAACGCTATAGTCGACGAGGACCACCTCTTACTCCATAATATTAGTGTCTCGGACGAAATTATAGATTGTATCGGGTAGCTGGCTGAGGGAGACGACTATCGATTAGCTAAAGGCGAAATCCTGTTTGCGGTCTAGCACGAATTGGCCATTTCTGAAGTCGTGGTTATCTTCGATAATAAGATGGATGGTGTGGGTTTAGGTTAGGGTTAACGCAGAGATATCGACTTCCAGAAGAACCGAGTGGTTATACTCGTACGCCTCCACGTTCACGGCGAGGAACATGGTTTCGGGCGTGCTTACTCGCTACAGTATATACCCGTAGTCGGCCGTCGCTCGAAGCTACTATTTCACCGCGTTACGTGTGATGATCTAGACTAGTGGCGGGTATAAGAGACATTCTAGTCTATGGAGCGTAGGTTAGTTAATTAACTCGGTCCAAGGAGGGGGGGGGAATGTAAGGGCTTAGGACCACTTACCGCGTCGGACACTAATGAGATACGCTTCAGCCGCGATATTCTTCGCCTTCTTCTTGGTTTATGCCTCCGCCTCCGCTCGCACGACGGTGCCTAAGTAGTGCTGGATAGTCACCTCCACCATCCATAGTATGTTAGTATTTCGTACTCCCGACGTAAACTCAACCTTCTTTAGAAAGTCGGCTTATTCCATCTTGTAGAGGACGCTAATTGTATTTTTGGATTCGCTATCGAAGGCCAGGAGGTCGTCGGAGGAGCACGTCGAAGGAGCTGAATCCGAGTAGGAGCTAGTCGAAGCTAAATTCTCACTGGTCATAGAAGAGTGCGATGCGATTCGCGGTTATAGGAGAGCTATCTTGAATTTATTAATCCCTAGCCGATAGTGAGCTTTCCCGTCTAGTTGTGGGCGAGTTGAGCTATACTTACCGTATTAACACTACTATATATAATAGAGAATTAAAGGGTAGGCTAATAGGCTTAGTCGTAGTATAGGGGGTAGATCGGTAGGAAGTAGATTCATACGCGTTATTATTATTGTTGAAAGGAGTTAGGGATGAAAATCTAGAATAGTGAGTTATATATATTTAAAGTCGAAAGCGGTTAGCGCGGCTTACTATTATAGACTCTACGCTCCCTTCGGTTTCTAATATTCTCTATAAAGCTTCGCGTTTCTATCGTCCTTAATTTATATAGGCTATCTCGCCTTATACTTCTCTATTACCGCGCGGAGAGCTACTATAGTATAGTCCTTAGGTAGTAAGTAGAACGGTCCCCCTATCGCTAGGATCGTCTACTTTTAATATTCGTCTCCCTATAATATTTATTACTATACCCTTTAAGGCTATTATCTAGTCTTAACCTCTAACGCTCGTCTATTTTTAATATTCGTTAATTTTTAATAATTATTTACCTTCTACACTTATCTAGTTTTAATAATTATTACTATA
>JANSVK010000258.1:0-33430 GCA_030068005.1 Cladophialophora exuberans | reverse complement strand
GAAGAGTGGCATGTCCAGCGTCGCACCGGATATCGTGAATCATGTACAAATAGGCTGAGAAGCAGCCAGAGTTGGCTTCGTCTCCATTACATCAAGCAAGCATTGTTGAATATCAGGCGTACGCAGTACGTATGTGCCTCCACCCACACATTAAATACCGGTGTGCGCCTTGATCAAGGAATAACAGCTCAGTTTGCAATGTGAGCTCCCGCGTTACGAAAGAGCTGGATGACACTGACAGCGGCCACCCGCCATTTTGGTCAGAATCCCGATGTTCAAAGACCATCTGTGTCACTCTAAAGGCATCAAAAATTATTTGTTGCTTTGAGACTGCTTTATCATGCGTGCAGAGAGGTGACAGGTGGCAGGTGGCCCTTGTATGGAGTCGCGTGTTCTTACTAGCCGCATATACCTAGCCTTGCTTATCAGGCGCAAATGTACCTCGTTTTGCTGTGCTAACTTTATCGAGCAAGTCTGTCCAATCTGTCCTTTGCTCCATCGTGTCATGAAATCTGCAAGCCGGCTTCCAAATATGGACGCGCAGATGCCTAGAGCGGCTATCCAATATGGCTCATTCAATTGGCCCACATCGAGGAAGAGCATCACATGATCAGGTTTCGTTCACGTGACTGGCGTACCAGCGAGCTCGCTCTAGGAGTCGACTCTGAATCCGAATTCCAATCCGAGTCCCACGATTCCAGGAGTCGACTCCCTGAGGAGCCAATGTTTCTTAGGAAGGGAAATGGGCTTGTGGAGCGACACGCGTAGAAATAGAACAGGAGGCATTACTTCCGAAGCAGAAGCAACGTAGAGGACGGCAGACCTTAGGAGATACGACGAGCGGTCCGTTTCAGGTTACCTCCAGAAGTTGATGAACAGGCCTGACCCGCTTGAGCGATATTGGATGATATTGGGTTCGAAAAGATACCTTGAGCCAATACTCGTCAAAGGTAGTCTAGCGATGTCATGCCAACGGTTCTCTGAGCTTGTAGAAGCTGTCAAAAATCCCAGGCTCACAAGCCCAGACAAGGACAACCAAGAGCGCGGGCGGAGCCCGGTCAATTTATATATTCCCTTTGCGTTTCTGTTCTAACGTAGCTTGCATTTCCAGTCAAGCCTTTCTGGGTGGGCGTACGGCTCTTCCTATCGCTTGTGAAACTCCTCTATGCATCCATTTGAGATCCCATTTCAACACAATTCATCAAGTCGTGGAAGACATTGGTATCATGCAGAAAAGAAAAAGCTTTTGGTCTTGTTGAAATAGACCTGCCTGCTCCCACGCGTGCGCCCGGTTTATTGGTACATTCGTCGTGAGTAGTGAGACGGTGGGGACGTTGCAAAAAGACGCTCGACCGGAGTGCCTGTAGCAAGGCTCGAAATGAAAATCGAGATCGCTTAAGCCGAGCTGCTTGTGTACGTTTGCTTCGGCCAAGGGTATCTGCAAAGAGAAGAAGGGGGAATGGTTAGCTGACCACGTATCCATACGTTCTCGAATTTGCAGCGAATGCTCCAAGGGACGTTGAAAGAGATGCCAATGCAAACTTACGAGGGACCCAGTTCCTGCAGACCTAACCTCGCCAACCAGTGTCCTTTGCGGATACACTCCTCCAAGCTGTCACCCTTCACAACGCCAGCGCAGAAACCACCCGCAAAGGCATCACCGGCACCATTGGTATCGTTAATCTTTGACTCCTCGATCGCCGCAACGGGGTATTCCTTGACATCCACGGCATCCTTGCTAGTATCTTTCACAGCGACGATGGTAGGGTCCGTCCCTTGAGTGATGATGACTACTCTGGGTTTCTTGCTGTTGACTTTTGAGGTCTTGGCTATCAGCGATGCGCACTCTGCTATAGAGATACCCTTATGGCCTTGCGTCTCGGCCCAGGTGGTAGCCTCGTTCTCATTTCCAAAGACGAAATCGCAATATGGTAAGATCTCCGCTAAGGGATCCTTGAAGAATTGTGGGATGAATCCGGCCGACAGGCTGAGCATGAAGACCTTGTTTGTCTCCGCTGCATGCTTAGCCAAGGTCATGGCCGCAGGCACGCAGACCGTGAGATGATATCCACCAACGTAGAACGCTGGGGTCTTTTCCACCATAGACCAGATGTGTGGTTGCTGAAGGTGGGAGAGCTTGTATTCGTTGGCGGCGGCGAGGTGGGTACACATGGTACGATGGTGGTCTGTGATTATGACACCGCATTTTCCCGTGGAAATAGTCGGTTCGACGTGATATTCGACATGCAAGCCTATTCCCGTATGTCAGTATGTTCTTAGGAAAACCGAGTTGCGGTGTGTATAGTGTATAGGTACATACCCTGCTCTTTACACTTCTCGCGCAAAATCTTCGCATACTCGTCCTCGCCGACAGCACCGATATAGAAGACCGAATCCGGAGGGAGCATGTATTGCGCACCACGAGCTGTATTCTGTGCCGCTCCTCCAGGAATGAGTTTCGCATCGCGGTTCTGGATCAAGTCGTCGTAGAGTTCCATTTGGTGGGGTTCTGCTAGCAGGGTGTCGTCGAGCTTGAGGCCATACTTCTTGAGCATTTCCTGATCACTATGATCGGGTCAGTGAGAAAAGCCACCGGGAAAGAGAGGAGGCGCAACAGAATAGCGTGCTTCTTACCCTACACCTTGAATATCGAGGAGGGGATTCTCCAAGCAAAGAAGCTTGAAGGACTTTGAAGCCATGCTGGGTGTTTGGGTGATGATTCGTTAGTGCAATGTCGAAGAGCGCTCAGCTGTGGATAGTTCTGAGGAGGAAGGAAGTGACTTGTACAACGAAGGACGTGTGGTCAGATGTTAAAGGGGACATCCACAGCATCAAAGATGTGAGACTGAATTTGATGTGGGGTGTTGAAGAGAAGCGGCGGGCATTGAATTGATTTAGCCGAACATATTCCGATCGAGAGGCTTGACGTCTGAGTTTACAATTACTCCGTATCTATCAGCCAACTCTTGACAAACGATGTCAATTACTCCGTTCAATCAACCAAAGCTCTCTACTTGACATCCTCCTTAGATCTTGCTAGTCACCCAAATAAAGTGCCGGTAACCGCCAGAATGGCCTCAAACCCAGCTACCGAGCTCGCATCTGCCATTCAATCCGCCTCCATCAAGCATCATCCTGACCCCGAACACGACATCAACCCATCCACCGCAGCATCGAAAAAGATCCCCGCTGAAATCGAGACTATCTCTCCCCTTCACTCGCGCTCGAATTCATTAGCCTCCGAATCCACTCTCCCGAGCGACATCGTACGGCCGCGGCCACGAACACGCTCCCTACCACCCATCCCCGACTTCCGCTTTGAACAGTCCTACCTCGCTTCGCTGAAGAATGCCGACACAAACTGGAAAGTAGCTTTCATCACAATCCGCGACCAGATGGTACTGCCGCTCGTGCAGGGCGTCGTCTGGAACTTGGTCCAGTTTGGCTGGCGGCACTGGCACGGGGCCAGCAAATTCCAGGGCCAGAGTCTGGGAGCCCGGGTGCGGAAGTGGTGGTGGGGCGTGAATAACTGGAAGATTCCTGCGGCGAAGAAGGAGAGTGATAGACAGGTGTTGCAGCGGGTGGAGGATTTCTTTGTCGATCGATTTGGGTCGAGCTTGGGTGATTGAGGTCAGGAAATAGGAGGATAGAGCAAGGCATACATCGATTTGGATCACACCCGGGAGCGTCGTGCACAATCTGCACACCAATCTGTTACAAATAGCGACAGGTCATGAGCATCGCATCCTCTCACAAGCACAGCAACGGTGAGATTAGACCTTGAACGATTCGAGCAGCAAACAGGAGTGAAGCATTCCCATCAGGGCCACTGCTCCCTTGGACGAGCTTGTTCGACTAGAGGCTCAAGCACAAAGGGCACCATGAACAGGTCACTTGTCAGAACGGGTTGGAACCCAAAATTGAGCGCTGATGCCTCACGTCTTGAAAGGCAAGCGTCTTCGCCATGCCACAAGCAGGCTTTGATGGAAGGCGGGGAAATTCATTCCAGGTCGTTGGACGATTACTGGAATCGCCTGTCTCCGCAAGAGATGAGTGCGAAGCTGCAAGACACAGGAATGAGAGAGCTCAGAAGCATGCAGAATTCAGGTATTGGGCACGAGGAGGAACGCTTATTCTATACGCCGCGAGGCTCGCCTACCATGCTCGATCTATGTAGTTCTCCTATGCGACTATTTTAAGCACCAGGAACCCCAAGTGCAGCGTCATGCCATAAGAACCGGCACCGGTTTCCATCAAATACAGTGCAGTAAAATCAATCATCCTCTTCCACAGTCCTGGCATTTCTAGCCTTTCTCCGCGCGCCCTTGAAATGCTTCTTGTCGTTCATTTTCAATTCGCTGGGATCCACGCCCTTCTCCAACGCCGCCATCACTTTGGCCTTGCGCCCCGTCAGCTGTTTCTGCTGCAGCTCTTGTCGGCCTTGCTCACTGTACTGGTGATTGAACGGCTTGGCCTTGACGTGCCCTGCGTTGCTGGAGCCGGGTCCGAAGTAGTTCTTATCCAGAGCGCGAGAGCGAGTGCCTGTTTCCTGCGCGGCGCGTGGGACCGATGCGTGCGACGACGATGCTGTTTCGCTGCCCAGCGTGGTGGTGTCGTCGGTCGAGTGGGCGATCAGCCAGGCTTGTCGTTTCGCGGGGAGATGGGCGAAGTCGTAGAGCTTCTCGTTGAATTCTCGTCCATAAGATTCCACGTCCGTGTCTGCGTCGTTTGTTGGAGGCGGATGGCAATACAGTAGTTTTCCGTTCACGTAGTCTTTTAGTATATATCGTGCAGCGCGTGATTCGTCGGGCTGGGATGATGCACCCTGGGTCGCGAAACCTCTTGCTCTGGCGTATGCCCGAAGTATTTCACTTGCTGTGGGTGTCCCTGTGCCACCTTCTTCGACCGGCCGCGTTTGTATTTTCATGCCATACACATTTTCCAGAAAGGATTGCGGGATCCGAGATGCTACCAGTCCTGCTGGGCCTGTGTATTCGCGAAGTTGATCAATGGGTAACACACCATTACAAACTAACTCCGCCTTTGTGGTTGCGAAGTTCGGGAAGACAAGACCTGGACAATCGCAAAGAACAACCTGCTCAGAAAGATGGAGAGTTTGGAAATGCTTTGTCTTGCCGGGTGTAGATGAAACAGAGACCCGTTTCGATCCTAGCAAGGCGTTGATGGTGCTTGACTTTCCAACATTGGGGTAACCAACGAGCCCGATAGTAGTTTTCCGATCAGCCGTTGCGTCAGCGGGTATGTTTTCGAGGAACAGGGATTCGAGTTCATCGACAGTTAGTATTTGGGTATCCGCGGCTGGAGATTCGGAGGCTTCGGGTGTTCCAGGTTCAGACCCGTCTTCGTCTGCCTCCTCATCGTCCTCGGAATCGCCCTCATCGTCTTCGTCGGTCCATTCTTCACCCTCTGCATCCTTCAAATTCAGATCTTGAACCGTCTGTGCTAAAGCCTTCTCTGGAACGCTGCGATCGATCTGCTGCTGTATTTGTCGAGCATCCAACTCTTCTAGTGCATCTCTCCCTTCATTCATCTCTTTGGCAAGGTGGGCTGAGAAGAACTTGTAGTTGATCCCTTGCTCGCGGAAGTAGTTTGCCCATACTCTTCTTTGTTCTTCCGTCATCATATCTGATTTGTTGACAAGCAACAAATTTCGCTTCTTCGGATCGACTTCTTTGACATATTTTTCGAGATCTTCACTTCTGAACAGGAGAGGGTTCCGGGCATCAACGATCTGTACGACCAAATCGGATCGCTCAATAACACGCCAAAGTTGCCTCCAGACCTCAATATTTCTCTCGAACGGCGTCATAAGCAAGTCGTCGTTTTCCTGCAATTCAGCAAGACCTCGTCGCCAATCAAGCAGACTTGCTTTTTCTTGCTCATCCAGTTGCCGTGGTGTTGTGTCCTCATCCCACTTCGGCCGCCGCGGGACTGTCAAGCGGCCTTTGTTCTGCGCATGTTTTCTTCTTACGCCCCTCTCTTCTCGTGCGCTGAGTAGATATGGGTTGTTCTGATCTGAGTGGATGATCTTAACATTATTCATCTTTTCTGCTGTAAAATCCGTGCCTGCCAACTCTGCGGTGGAGAGAAATTCGTCCAGGGCGCCCTGCTCGGTAACGCTGCGCATTTTCACCCATGATGCCTCTTTCGCGTCATTTGTCACGTAGGTTTGTCCTGTCGTATGGTCCGTCCGGATGACACCTTGTTGCGAGACTTTCTTGCGATCACTGCCTTTCCCTCGACCGAAGCGATCATTCATGAGACTGTTGCCCAGGCCGACACTGTTTTTGCTCTTGGGTAATACCATTGTGGCGGTAGAAAGGATGGAAGAACACAAGAGAGATGCCCAGTAAGGGAGGAAACTGAGGTCGTGCGAACAAGTATTTAGAAGGAGGCAACTGTAGACAGAACTTGAAGGACTCACCTGGACGTCATATTTGTCACTGCGTCCCCGCACAGAATTCCAAAATTTATTTTCAGCCCACCACAATCGTTCAATGGCAAAGTTGCACAATCCTTCCTTTACCCCATGTAAACTCCAGAGGTACAACAGAAATCTCTCCTGTTGAAGTTTCATCATGCCTCGAAATCGCTGGATGTAAAATGCCCCATACGCTGACCATTGAGTCTCAAGCTAACCCTGTGGCAGCGACAAGAAAAACGCACAAACCTTTCAACTCCTCTACCGGCCTCAGACAGACGAGGCTCTTCACGATGAAACCGCCGGCGAGAGAGCGCTCTACCAGATCTCTGGACCTGGCTCTTCTTCTCAGCACAAACCCGAACTCAAGGAAGGCCTTCACTTGAAGGATCTCGAAGATGACCTTGATTTTCAAGAGATGCGGGAGAATGAGGGCGAGGCGGCAGAACATGGCATCTACTTCGATGACACAAAGTACGACTACATGCAACATTTAAGAGACATCGGCACTGGAGCTGGAGAGGCGCATTTCGTGGAGTCGACACCCGTGCAGGTCCAAGGGAAGGGAAAAGGAAAGGCGAAGACAATGAGGTTAGAAGACGCATTGAGGGAGTTAACGTTCGAGGATTCCCAGAGTGTGGCTGGAAGCGAGTTGCTCTCTACCTATTCGACATCAACGAGACCGAGAACATATCAAAATCAGCAAGACGTGCCAGACGAGATTGCGGGGTTTCAACCTGACATGGATCCGAGGCTGAGAGAGGTGCTGGAGGCATTAGATGACGATGCATACGTTGATGATAAAGACGAGGAAGATGTTTTTGGAGCCCTGGGTCTGGATGGTAGGCACGGGGAACTCGATCTGGATGAATTCGAGGCCAATTATTTTGATGACGACGATGATGGCTGGGAGTCAGATGTGACAGAGAAGGCACCCGAGCAGCGCTCCGAAGTGAAACTGCCGCCCAGTACTCTGGATAGTACAGATACAACCTTGGCAGGTGAAGCTCCTCCGCCGGACGCAGAAGCAGCCGCTGCCGAAGACGGAGACTGGTTGAGGGATTTCGCCAAATTCAAACGCGACAACGCACGGAAACCAGCACCGAAAGCTGCAGAGTCGATCATCGCAGCCTCAGCAATCCAAGACAAGGCACCTACGCTGTATACATTGAACGGAACCCCCCTAAGACAGAAGAAGCGGAAAGGAGCCTTGACCAATCCCAGCTCCTACTCCATGACATCTTCTTCCCTTGCTCGCACCTCGGGCCAACAACTGCTTGACGCTCGGTTTGACCAAATGGAGAAGATGTATTCGGTGGACGAAGGAGAGGAGTTTGATGATATGGACGGTGGCATGTCGTTAGCGTCTGGGATGACAGGGATGACGGGGCGGTCGAAGATGTCGCAGCTCTCGACCACAAGCTTTGCAGATGAAGGTGCTGTTCGAGAAGATTTCGATGGCATGATGGATGGATTTCTGGGTGACTGGAATAAAGCCAACCCTGGTGGTGGCAAACGCGGAGGTGCCAAAGGCAAACGAGGTAAAAATGGAAACGAGAAATTCGGACTGCAACAGCTTGATGAGGTTCGGGCTGAATTAGGACCTGCTAGGATATTACGGCGCACAACAAAGGCATAAAAGATGTGATGCAGGACAGAAACGTGGTGTCAGGCGCGGTCAAAGGTAGAAGTGCATCAGTTTGTGATACCCCATTTTGCAATAGCAGACCTGTTTTTCTCTCTAGTATGAGGACTCCCTAAACTCCACATTTAATGCATCTGTACACACGGAAAATTCCCTGAGCGACTCGGGCTGTGAAATGATTCATTCATCATCTGGGCTTCGCAACTGGGTCCCAGGCGCTGTACTTTGGCTTCGTTCTATGTGCGTTGGTCAGTAATTAGCGGGTGTCGTTCTCGAGCTCGAGGAGAAGATACGTACGTCGAATATGGTCGGTAAGCAGCCCTGCTCAGTGTCATGTTGATTTTTGGTTCTTTACTTTCCCACGGTCGGATGCCAACTTCCAGGAGCTTGTCCTCGACGGGCGGCTTGTCGACCAAGTAGCTCATCCACGCATGCCAGCCGGGCTCAATGTGACTCGCGTCAAGCTCTTTGTCCTTGTAATCAACCTGCAGCTTTTTAGCCTTTGTATTTCGTCAATGGTGTCCTAAGCTCCATACCCAGCGTGTACGCAACGGAAGCTCCTCAGTTAAGTTTTCAAAGTATTTATTCCCATATCTGTCTATGCCGACCAATGTGCCAGCTTTTGTGTCGCCCTGGGGGACTGTCAGAAGGGTATGCGAATAGGCATAGGTGGATCGTGGGTCGTAGCTCTACGTACGATGTATTGCATCTGGTGACCAAAATCTTTGAGGCCGACCCGCCACAGATTGCGTAGGGTGCGGGTGACGGTGGACATGGCGGACGGGAGGGGAGAGCAAGGCTGGACTCTAACGAGCAATACCGATAGTTGAGTTGTTTGGAAGCAAGGTGTGCGAGAATTGACCTCATTCAAGTCCAACCAAACATTTGCCTCAAGTCGGGATGAATCGCAGTCTGGAGAAGCGAGGTCCGTACCACTAGCAGCAGCCTGCCTATCTGGGTAGGTTATGCGGTAGGCTAGCGTGTGAGGGCCTCCAGGGAACGTCCAGGTGCAACTTTTGAATTCGGAGCTTACAGGCGAAAAGGCCGAGGGTGATGCGTCTTGGCGAGGGGCACCAAAGGGGATGCCAGTGTGCGGACGCGGCTGGGCAATTCGCCAGGTTGTTAGGCAAGCACGCAAGTCTCTTCCTGTTGATTTGCGGGTTTCGGAGGTTGGCACCCGTCGATTCTCTAATCTGCCCTTTTCTGTCTTTGGATCGGTGCCAGTCGTACGCGCGCCCGCTGGGGCGAAAAACCGCAAAACAGAAACCACTGGGCGTTGCTGAGCTGAGATTCGTCCTCATAAACTCCCTCGGATTCTTCGTAGAGGGACATATGATATAATTGCCGTCCTGTGACTTTCCGACTTCAGGGCCTTTCTTTCGCCGCTGCGCCCTGAACACGCGCCCTCATCGATATTTATTATTGAGAGGGGCCTGGACACAAAAGACACATTTTGACCGCGGCTTGCCTAATCGGGTGCCACCTGTTTGGCATCAGCCTTCTCACAACCAGGCGACAATTATGATATGACCAGACTTGCGACCGCTTGCAACACCAGATTTCGATAACACTAGGAGCGCCCAGCATGGAGATTGGGGTGCGAAGATTTCTCTCCAAGCGCGAAGGAAAGCGCAATCGCGGGCGCGGCGAGCATCACCACCTGCCGCACCCGCTCAGCAGAAAAGCCTTCTCAACAGTGAGTTGCTCCTCTCTCAAATCGCAATACAAACAAACCCAAGCACGGTGCACCAGACCATGCTGCCCAAATCATGTCGCATATTCGAGAATTCTGTTTATCAATATGCACTCCCGCCGTAGATCGGGGTGCTTCATCTTCTTCCGTATTGCTTGCTTCTTCCCTTGGCTTACATCTCGACTAACTCGTGCTCCTCTGCAGTCGAGTCCAGAACTGGCTCCCCGAGCAGTTGATAACACTTCCCCAGCCGATTTCTATGGTCTATTTGACGCCCATGTACCACCAGCTAATGCGAGTGAAGAGCCAAAGGCAAGTAATGCTCAACAACTTCCTTCCCCTCCTTTACCCTGCTAACCTGCTGCAACAGATCAAGTCGCTGCGCCAACGTCTTCTCAGCGGGAAAGGCGTCCTGTTGCGTGACGCCCAGATCCTCTGGGCACTGCGTTCTCAAGCCACTAATGGAGATGTCGACGCTGCATATGGGCTCCTACTGGCCATCTCCGACGCTTCGGAAGGAATTGTCACCCCTTACAACCCATATACGAAGATGCTCGGTGCCCAGAACAGACAAGGAGTCACCTGCTTCCTTGATGCCACCCTCTTTTCCATGTTCTCACGCCTTGACAGTTTCGAGGCAATGCTCTACAATACCTTTGACGATGTTCCCCGTAACAAATTGGCCTTCCTTCTACGCCTTTGGGTCAACCTCCTCCGAGCTGGCAAGCTCATCACCACCGATATCACAAAAGTCGTGCAGGACACTTTGGCTGACTGCGGTTGGGCGGAGGCTGCAGAATTGCACCAGCAAGACGCCTCCGAAGCATTTACCTTCATCACTGGCAAACTCGAGCTTCCCCTGCTAACATTGAAAATGGACATCTACCACACCGGAAAAGAAGATACCACCGACGACCATAAATTTATCAACGAACGCCTCTTGGAAGTGGCTATCCCTCCCGACCCTACAGGCGAAAGGAAGGAAATTACCTTGGAAGAGTGCCTGGAAGATTATTTCAATAACCGCATAGAGGTTCGACGATACTTGGAGCGACGCTCAACGTTAAACTCCATACGGAAAGTCAGCGGAATCCATGTCGAGACTGTCGAGTTAGACGGAGACCAGTCACCAATCACTCCACTCTCACCTAGTCCAAGTTACCAATCCCCTCTACGACCTGCCATGAGTCGTACCCGGGCCCCGAGCATCATTCAAGAACGTTATGTGCCTCCCCGCAACGAGAGTGGGTATTCATCACTGGCTCCTATCACCACAAACGAATCTGTGGCTCGATCGCGCGCCGGAAGTGTTCGGAAGGAGGTCATGATGCCCGCGTGGCAATTCTTCAGCTTAATTCGTATGTTCTCCTGATGTCCGTTGCGGCTTTAACTAACCATTTATCAGCCTGGTATACTGACAATGCCCCGATGAATGACGCTCAAGTCGCCGCTCATTTCTCAACGAAGCGCCCGATCCTAGGACTTTGCTTGAAAAGATACTCCTTTACGCTAGACGGCAAGGCAGTTCGATTGGATACTCAAATCGACATTCCGGTGGAAATCGGTGTGCCACACTTCATTCAAGACGACAAAATTGAAGATAATGGAGGACTCAACAGTAATTTCAAGCTCTCGCTCCAGGCTGCTGTTTGCCACCGAGGGGAGTCAGTCGATTCCGGTCATTATGTCGCTCTTGTGCGCGGTAGTGCCGTTCCAGGATCCCCTGATGAAAAGACCCAGACGACCAAAGTTTGGATGAGATTCGATGATCTGGCGCCATCTCGGATTACAGTGGTTGACATCGAACAGGCACTGAAGACAGAGACGCCTTACTTGTTGTTTTATCAGATCGTCCCCATCGAAGGTGACCCAGGAAGCATAACAACAGGCGAAGATTCACTATCCACTGTTCATGAGCGAAATGCCTCGGTCAGCGAAGTCTCTGATATCTCCGCTCTGACAGATAACAGTATCCCCGAACGACCAAGTTTTGAGATTGGAGGACGAGACGAGCTCGAACTGAGAGGACGGTCACCCGCAGAATCGACAGAGCAACCAGAACCAAAGAGAGCCAGTGTTATTTCCTTCCAGGAACCGGCCCCAGAATCCACAAATGGAGCAAGCACTATACAAAAGGATTCCTTACAAGTTCCGGGTAGTGAAGACCGAACGAGCACCCCGCGACCCAAGTCTGTCTCCAGGTCACAGAGTAAGACAAGCGAAAGTGGTCTAGGCAGAACGCTCTCTAAATTGAGAAGAAAGAGTCGAGAAGTATCCCCACTCCCACCCGATCTCCAAAAACAGGCTGAGATTCAAGTCACGGAGATCAAGGAGCCATCAGTACCAGCCGTTGCCCCCACAGCACCACAACAGCAACTTGTGCTGCAGAATGGCGCGCAGACAATTCCAAGGCCAACGAGTTTACAGATCCAACCACAACCACACAAGACGCATAAGCGAGAAAAGAGCCGAGGTCGGGCGTCGAGAAGTAAAGCGCGCGGAGAGAAACCGGACAGGGAATGCATCGTTATGTGATTGATGCTTGATACCCCTTTGTCTTTTTTATTCAGCGACTCAATACAATACAAGATCATATTCGAGCGCATATCAGCTTTATTCCTTGGCATAGCATTTTTCGACGGTGTACAGAGGCCCGCATAAGGCGTTTGAAAGGTCTCCTGGAAATCACTTGACCCTCAGTCATGAGTAATTGACACTGCACACCTGGGTAAGAGGGATCGGCATCATGGACGGGAACAAAGCTGAATGGGTCTGACTTTGTGGAATTGATCTGAACATCCTACGCTGGCACTTGTGACGACCTTTCACACTTTTTCACACTTTCGATGAAGCCTACCGAAGCGCACAGAGGCTGCTCAGGTACATGAAAACGAAGAAGAAACCCAATTCAAAATTGAACCAAGCATTGACTTTCTCCAAATATCGAGATAAGAAGATCACTTCCACGTAGGTAGGACATGTTCCTGGCATGGCATCCTACGTGGAAGCGGGAGTATGAAACTGGTGTCTTTCTCGTTCTGGTCCCTACCAGATTCATGTCATCTCACGGTCGTTGAAAGCTGTGCGGACTAGCATCGTACGGCCCTCCTTGGTACTCGCTCTCATACACCTTCTCGCTTCGTGGCTTCGAAATCCCAATCCCACGCTACTTCATTGGAGGTTCTGATACAGCCCGGCCTCGATCTGCGCCCAAAGACCCAAGATCTTCGGGTCTCCGAACGGAATGATTTGGCTTGCAATGATGCCACCGAGGCCCTGGGGATTGGGAGCAACGACATTAGCATACCTCTAGTTCCACGACATTGCGCAGCAGAGGAAGACGGGGAGGGGAAGAAAGGGTCTTCGGACCTCTTTCCTCGAACCAGAAAATAAGTCTAAAAGGGGGGATTATTGGCGAACGAACCTTCTTCCTATCACACCACCAGAACAGATTCGGCAGGCCCGCCCACCAGCCTGTGCCCTCGCTGTGCACGGCCGAGTCACGCAGGTGCAGGAAGAACGAGAGACCCCAGCCTTGTGGGATGTCGTGGGGTTCCGGGTACAGCTCCGGCAGCGCGTTGCTGTATTCGGGCTTCGGAGGCGTGATAGCCTAGAAGTACAGGTGAGAAAACTGGGAGTTGAGGGAGGAATGAGGGAGATTGCAACCGTACCTGTCGCGCGAAATTGGGCATGTCGGGGATCTATACATATCCGAACGCGCATGCGCTCCTCGTCAGTAAATGAAGAAGAGTTATTCCAAGCCTCGTCGCGCAGCCTCTCTTCGCGGGCCGCGAACCAACAAAAGCCCGTGAAAGAGAGTGAGGAAGGGTTAAAAAAAACGCACCTGGTTCGTGAACATCTGATCGACCGTCTCCTTCTTGAGGATGCGATTGCCACTGCCCGGGTGCACGCCGTCGTTCAACAACATCGCGATGATCTGCGCGTACTGAGTCGGGCGGGCGAAGCAGCCCGCGCCGCCGGCGTGGAAGGTATCGTCGAGCTCGGCCTGTGTCTTTGCGGTGAGAGGGCGTCGGTTGAGGTGGCCGTTCTTGTTCAGTGCCAATGATCCGTCTGTAAGAGAGCGTGCGTTCATCCATGCCAGTTGGGATTTCATCTCGGGGGTTGGGAACATGTCTATATACGATGGCGAAAAGTAGGAGGAGTTGTCAGATTTGTTGGTTTGAAGGAGAAAGGGTAAGGGAGCGTTTGGAGACTCACTTATATGTGTGATGCCCATGGGCTTGAAAATGTGCTGCTGGAAGTAGTCGTTGAGTTTGAGGCCAGAAACGCGTTCGACCAAGATGCCGGCCCAATCGATGTTGATGCCATACTCCCAGGCCTAGGACAAAGGGAAGGTGTTAATTTGACTCGTGGGACCTCAACGACAGGAGAGGTTAGGGGTGTGTTGACGCCGAAACTCACCTCGCCAGGCTGGTTCACCAGCGGTTGCGACATGTAATCATGGTATGAGCCCGAAAACTCGTCGAGGCCCACTGCGCCGGCCCATTCATTGAGTCGTTGGTCGAAGAAGGCGTAACCGAAGCCAGCTTGTTGAATGAACGGGGGCGTTTAGTACGAGGGTGAATATATGTCGGTTCGGGACACGGTTGATGACAGCTTACCAGTATGCGACAGCAGCATCCTCAAAGTAATTCCTCGCTTCTTGGGGACCAATTTGCCATTCTCAAAGACTTCGACTTTTGCCAGTTCCTAAGTCGCGGAACATTAATGGTATCAGTGAATTGCTCCTTCGCCATGTACCAGAAGTCGGCCAACGCCGTCGTAAGGGGTCAACTCACCGGAGCTAACTTCTCGACGCCTTCGACATCATCCAAAGCAAGCTTGCCCTGCTCTACAAGCTGCATACAAGCAATGCCCGTAATCATCTTAGTGCAGCTAGCAATCCAGAACACCGTGTCCATGGTCATGGGCTCGTCCCTGCCCACGCCAACCTTGCCGCTGGCATGCTCGAAGACGATATCTCCGGCTTTGTTGACGGCGGCGTAGACGATACCTGGAGCACCTGATGGGTCGGAGGTCAGGGCATCGATCTGTGATTTCAGCTCCGGGACCGCGTTGGCGGCGATTTTGGCCATGGTTGCCGAAGGATGTATGTGACAGAATCTGGTGAGAGAATGCCGGTATCTGAGTAGCACAACCACCAAGGTTCCTTCTCAAAAAGATAGGTAACGTTAGTCGGTAGAAACCTGCCTTCAGAGTTGGGTCTTCTGCTATCAAAATGACTGTCCATCACAGTAAATCGTGAAGCGGGGGAAGAGTCTGCTTTTGAATGTCTTGGGTCGAAGGTTGTCCTCGGTCAATGCCCGCGTATCCTTTTCACCGGGTACGTAGGCGACTGGACAGTCAATGGGATGGGCTAGACCTGGAAGTTTTAACGTCAAGCAGTTGCTAGTCTTGGGGGAGCATGGTGTACATCATTGGCAGCACATTGGCCCGATGTCAGATTGGACCAGAGAGGGGAAGACCGCGCGAACACGAGGGGACGCGCTTTTACGTCGATTAGTTTCGACTCTCGACTCTCATTCTCCCCCGCATTGCGACATGTTTTTGATCTCGAATTGGGCAGCTTTGAGCCATCGGTACCGAGCTGAAACGAACCTTGGACGCTGGTGGAGACAACAAAGCGACAGAACCCGAGCTCCAAGTTCACGTAGAAGAGCCGTCAGGTTTCGGTGTTCAGCACAGCATAACACGGCTCCTTGTCCCTTCACTCATTCCTGGGCCGGAGATTTAGCATTGCCTCTTTACCACGACGCCAGGATCTCGTCAGGGGCTAGATTACTATCCCATTTCTTGAGTCATGCGACATATCGATTACAGGGCTTATTAATTACCTAGGCACTCGGCCGATATATTATCAATGTCCTCTGCAAGATCAGGTCGGAAGGCAGTATGAGGGAAAGGGGGAAAAGCAAAAGGGAGAAATGAAAGAGAGGAGCAAAGGAGTGTCAACATTTGCCGCCCAGGACTCGTGAGTCAAATTGGGACGTGGCACTGACTGTCTACATTGACCCTATCGGGATGCCTGTTCAATCGGCCTTCAAGATGTCGATTCCATGTCGATCTCAGCTCAAGTCTCTCTCAGAATCAGCTCCTACCTTTGTCTCTGCTCATAAAGTGAATCAGCTCCGTATCAGCCTCCGCTACTTCCCTCTTTGGGCCACCGATTCGCGAGGCAGGGTCGATTCTCTCGTTCAGTAGAAGCTCTGTCTCAGCTGGTCACCCTGTCATCATCTCATCATCGAATCTGTTCTTTTCTTCAAGGCAGTCCCATTGTGAATTCCAATGCATTTTCGCTTCTTGTTCGCCTCAACCCCTTGCTGTCGTCATAATTTCTCGTGATACAAGTAGCCTGAATTTTTCACAAGGCCTGTCTGTTCATGTCATCGTCATGCCACATGCATTCGCTCCATGGGTTCTTCTTGCACTTGCGACACTGGATATCCTTGCAGATTGGGTTGGGACATTCACCACAGCAATCAGGGCAGACCATCTTTCCACAGCCGATCTCGTCATATTTGGTGCATTGAAGGAAAGTAGGAGCTTCTTGGCCGTAAGGGAAAAGGAAAGCGATTTGGATCAGTCTTTCTTCCGCAACCTGGAGAGATTCGGGATTGTCCTTGTGGATTTCGAGGGCAAGTGCAGCAGCTTTGTAGGCACAGCAGGCACGGCCGCACACGGCGCAGCACTGATCTTGACAATTGCTGCACTTTAGATTGCGCGAATGCCAGGCTCGAGAAGTGTTTGGATGACGAGGATATGGTTGACCAGGATCATAGTCGTAGGTGTGATTATTGGTGGAACGTCGTAGATAGCCCTCCTGTAGATTTTGTGTTAGTATACGGCCAGTATCTTCTGTAAAGGAATAAAGGACTCACAAGGTTAGGTCGGTGGAGAAGATCGGTTCCAGAAGATGAGGCGGTTGTAGGCGATGATGGCTCTTTCTCTGGCTTTGGTTGTTTGAAGATTCCAGTCACCTTGCGCAGTCCTGTCTTCTTCTGTTCAGAGACCTCTGAGAATGGCGTGCTCACTGATTTGCTGCTGTCAATCGAAAGTTTCACGTGAGAAAGTGTCTTTGCAAAAGGAGGAGGAGAGCTGTCATTGAGGATGGCGTAAATGTCAGTCTCTTCATTGTCGTGCTCGATCTGAGGGCGTGACGCTTTGTTGCGAAGCTTGCGAGTGAGTGTAGAATCGGGAGTTTGTCGTGAGGTCTGGTGAGAGGTGGCTCGCTTGCGTTCAGAAGGACCAGCGGTAGCTGAGTTTGAAGCCATTGTTCCTGCCATGTTGAATGACTTTGCCTCAGCTTGGGGTCCACGGTTGTTGTTTGCAGCGAAGGCGTTTCCTCGTCTGAGCGGAAGTTGATTGAAGGTGACTTTACCCTGACGCTCGGCTGCTTCCTGCTCTGCTTCTTCTCGCTCCATCTGACGTTCTTTGTCGTCAAATCGTCGTCTGGCTTCCTTCACTAGTCGCTTGATTTCCTCGCTCTTGGTTTCAGTGACCATGAGAGGCGCGTCACTTGTAGAGGTGAAAGGATTCTCTTGGAACGCCGGATGCTGACTGAGATCTGGGGGTGGAAGTCGTGCCAAATCACGGATGTCGCCTGTAACAACTCGCTGTTTAGGAATGCGGATTTGGCTGGGAGTGCTGGCCGCCGGAGGAGATGATGAAGGTGAGTCTGGCGAAGACATGACGAATGATTTGGCGGCTTTGATTGTCAGCTCGTCGTCTTCTCGACGAGGCTTCATGGCGGTAGGAGTGGATGAAGAGGAAAATTGGTGCTTCACCGGGTCTTGTGAAGCGGCGGGAGCGTCGCCGATTGTTGGAGAAAGGGAAGAATTTTCCGCAGTCTCGAAAGCCCTCTTCACATCAAAGTGAAAAGGGCCTCCTGTCACAACTGACAACGGACTGATAGTCCGCTGCTCGCTGGACAGGGCGGCGACCTGGTCACCACCGCTCACGTGACTCACGTTGAGCCCCATGCCCTCCCCTCTGCCAGGCGAAGCTTTGGGGCTTCGCACTGACAAGCCCGTCGAGCTCAACTTCTTCCTCAGGGTCCTCAAAGAGGCCGCTGGGGAGCGAAGAAGAGCAGCAACGGACTGCGGCCTTGATGGTCGCGAAGGGTGGCCGGAAGCCAACTCGGGAGAGGCGACGTTCTCACCACTGGTGTCTTCCATGGTGGTGGTTGTGGTCGCTGTCGATAAGAAAGGACGCAAGGTGTCGACGAGGTCGACGGCGATGGAAAAGGTCGTCGTGGGCGCCCTAAAAATCGGCGAGCTAACTCATTGCGGGCGAGGGCGTCGTCGTGCCAAACGACACCGCACCCCAGACACCAGCAGAAGTGACGGGGACTCCATGCCATGAACATGGATACAACGGCCAAGGGGAATTGGACAAATAAATGCAAAGGGAGGACTATTGGAACACAACAGATAGGATCAACGAGAAGAGTTGAAAATGTATACTCACCGAGCATAAGGCCTGTAATCACAAGTCAAGGGGCTCTTCTATTGTCTTCATAATGCAATCATAGCTCATCATGCTGCTTGGACCAAAGGGTCGATGTCAGATACCGCAGTCGCCAAAAGTCGATCGAAGGGCGAAGATCGAAAGTCCGCCGGTCCCGGTTGTATCTCCTCCCAATCCCCCCAGAAAATCAGGTCGCCAGCGACGGACACGCCAAATTCAATTCGAAGAATACAATCCAATCAAGTCATGGCATGGGTTCTGGTCCACTCCCTCGCGGTTTGAATCGCAGCCTCCTGATCTTCCTTCCACCGCTGAGCGACATCGTTGGCCAACGGGTCATCGGGATTCGGAGCACCTAATAAGGCTTGTATGGACAAAAGAATGGTTCTGATCTGTAGGGCTGGTGACCAATTGCCTACGAAGCTGTGAGCGTCGCCCTTTCATAAATACGAGGGCACCTACTCTTTAACACGTCGAGACAGATCCGACCGAGCTTGTCAATGTTGGGGTGGTATATCTTGGTCAGGAATCTGATCTTTGGAGGGGTCATTGGGTAGTCGTCGGGCAGGAACAACTCGAGTTTGAAGATGCCTCCTGAGCAAGGATCAGCGACATGTCTGCGGCATCAAAGGGTAGACTTACCCTCGTATGGCGATTGGGACGGCCCATGAATACTGACATCAAAGTATCGGAGATTGTCTTCATGTGGTACTGCGCTGATACCTGGAACACTAAATGGATCTCAGCCTGACGATGAAACTTCGATGGAGCATAATGGAGCTCACGGTTCAGCCATCAGTCTCTCCGTCTCTTTGATGATCCGCTTTGGTAAAGCCATTGCGGATGTATTTATCTTTCTGTGCCGCCGAGGGCAAAAGGGCTACTGCTTCAACAGTTTTGTTGCAGGGGTAAGTTCTAGTGACCGTCAACCGAGATCGGAATGGCGTCAGTGAAGACTCTGAAGATTGTGCTTGCTGTTTCGTCAAATGGACGGCGGGGTCCTGGAGAAGGAGACAAGGCTAACAGTAGCAGTCGCGTAAGCGCTCGACGACGTACAAGTTAACGAGAGATGTGGAAATTAGCGAAAACAGAGGTAGATCACAAACTTATGGTTGCCCTCTTTGGGCAGATTGTTTGTCAATGCTGAGTCTTCAAGTGATGATGTTGAAAGCGGCAAAACTGCGTTGTTGCATGAGCGCCTCAAGTTCTGATCCCAATGACTCGGAGACGGTCTTGGCACTGTCCAGGTGAATCGCGACGCATGACTCAGTCACTTTCGCCGACCTTCGCGTCGCTATTGGCGGCCAGACGCGTCGCTTTCGACGCTTTCAAGTCTAGGAAGAGACCAGGTTTGATTGCAATTGACAGCTGAACACCACTTGAGTAAATCCTTACGTCTGGAAGTCGTCAACATTTGACAAGCACAAACACTCTGCCTAGCGCTGAACCAGAGCCAACCATCATATAACGCATCAAGCTTGAAGCAGGACCATCCGAGAGAGGCTGGCAAAGCGAGTGCTACCGATGCTTATCCCACATTTCCCCGGCGCCCCATGCCAAAGCCTCGTCGGTAGCGCCAACCTGGGTATAATTTCAGTCCTCTGCCACTGTTATCCGCGGGTACTCCGTCCGCTGTACCTCGTGTCAAATGGTTCCCGCATTTTAGCGTCCCGCAATCATGGTGAGTCGCATGAGGACCTCGTCCCACATCCGGAATTGCACTGTATCATGTAGTTTACCTCGCGCTACGGATAGCATTGGCGTTGTGAAATGGTGTGTTTTTCATCAAAACGTTGAGATGAGCTCCAGAATACCGCTCGGCGTTACCTGCCTTGATATCCTCTCCTGATCTGTTGTTCGCCATAATCCTTTCAGGATTCGGGGATTCCAGGCTAGACCCTCTCTCGCTCATATGGATCCGGCATAAGAAGACGCGTGGAACCTTCTTATGTACGTGGCTGGGATCTTTTCATCTCTCTATTCGCTTTGTTCTTCCCAGCTGATTCAAACATGGAAATCCGTGAGCAACCCGACATGGAGACCACAGATGTTATCATTTGTGGTTGTGGGCCAACTGGGGCTTTGTTGAGTGGCCTCTTGGGGCGAATGTCCGTCCAAAATGTAGTCATCGAGAAGGAAAAGGATGTCGTTACAGATCCACGAGGTATCGCCCTTGACGAAGACGGAATCCGTCTACTCCAGGAGCTTGGGCTGTATGATAAGATTCACACCGAGATTGGCCAGGCTATTGGATGGACATTCTTCACATCCGGGAAACACGGCCTCATGACTACACCCTTCGTGCAAATGAATTTAGGCACCACCGAAGGAGGAACTGGTCATGTTGGTGCAATTGCACACAAACAACCTGTGATGGAGACAAATATCCGTCAAGCAGCTTTCAGCACCTCCAGCTCGCAAGTACATCTCGGTGCGACCATTACTGGTATTGAGGAGGACAATGATTGGATCTATGCGCAGTACATCGACAACAATGACAACCCACGCAGGATACGGGGCAAGTTCTTCGTCGGTGCTGACGGGAAAACCGGCTTCACGCGAAAGCACTATCTTGAACCGAAGGGGGTTTTATTACAAACCCTTTCTGGGTAAGGTACTTTGGACGCAGCGATGATCAAGCTGACAACATGGAAAGATACGAGTATCAGGAGACGTGGGTTGCAATGAATTGGCAAATGGATCTTCCGACCCCTGAAACTCACCCCGATTTCCCCCTGTGGAAGCTAAACTACACTCCTCAGCAAGTTTATAATACGTTTTTTCCTCCGAATTTTCGATTCATTGGCAATCCCGATCGTCCCTCTGTTTGCGGAACTTTTGGGCTACGGAGCGAGAGACTTTGGAGGTTTGAATTCGTCGTGGACAAAGGAGAAGATCCTCAGCAAATGTCCTCGTGGGAGAAGACTTCAGAAATTATTCTGCCATATCTAACTCACCCAGGTCGAAAATATGGGTGAGCCAAGCTCTTTGCGTGATATCTAAGCCTGCAACCAGTTTTCACTCACACTCGAATAGATTGAAGGACCAAGTTCAATACCCGATAGATTGCATTCATGTCCTACGATCGAGACCTTTCACCTTTGCTGCACGAAGTTGTAACAAATGGGCTGTTGGTAGGGTTGTACTTTGCGGCGACGCGGCACATGTTATGCCTCCCTGTATGATTATCTTGAAAACCTGAGCGCCAAATGTACTGACTTGAATAGTTGGTGGTCAAGGGATTGCGTCTGGATTTCGAGACGCTTCAGGCATTGCTTGGAGGCTTGCAGTTGCATGTCGTTCCGACTTTACTGGGAATTACGAAGACATTTTCAACAGCTGGTTCTTAGAGCGCAAGCAACAGCTGGATCACTCACTTGCAGCTACGGTTGCCAACGGAAATCTTACAACAGCCAGAAATCCGGTGAAGATATTCTTCAGAGACTGGATCCTTTGGTTAATGCTGTTTGTTCCTAGCTGGAAACACAAACTTGAGTTGGGGCCTCGTGCGAATGGCATGGTTCGATATAAATTCAGCAATGGCATGGCGTTCCTTCCTGATCTTGCCGGCGGTGTCTGCTTGCCCCAAGTCTATTGTCGGCCTGTCTTTCACTCGACGAAAGGAGGAACTCCCGCTCTGAGTTTCACAGATGATGTGCTTCTCAATGGCCCCAGGCAAAATGCTTTGCTTCGATTGCTCGTCGTGGTTGACGGCATGAGGCATGCGGAGGAAGCATGGTCAGAACTCAAAGGTCTGGAGATGGAAAGAGCTTCTCGTGGCGAGGTCTCGGCGAGCACTGCCATGTTTCTGATTCACGATCCTTCCCTGGAACTTCACGACCCTAAAACACAATCGAGTATCCCTTTGGACAATGTGTATCGCGTTGCCACGGGGGACGAGTTTGCCGCCACAAACCTCTGCAAGAACCGCCCTTACCCGAGCGGATACGACTTCTACCGGATCAGAAAGGATGTTGGAGGAAAGAAATATCTCCTGATACGACCGGATCGCTTTGTCTATGCGGCATGTGAGAACACTGCTCAACTTCTTAACGCCTGTGAGCGGATTCCGGCGACTATGCTGGGAGTGCCTCGTGCAATATTTTAGGTGCCATCTCAATTTCGAGCTGCCACTATTTGTAACGATGCTTGCCTTCCCGATTTTGAAGATATCATCTGTCATTCTCGCCTTCATTTTGACAAATTAGGCTGCGCCGGCTGAACGGTGATTGCCGGTATATAAAGCAGGCCGTAGACGGTTAAAAAGCATGTCGCAATGCATGCCGTACAAGGCGTTAGTTTAGGCACCAGAGGAGTGCTCCAGGGGCAGCTAGGCTCAAATGACAGATATTGCGGGGACCCCCCGGACTCCATGCGCCGCCTGAGCCCAATTTTGCGGGGCCTAGCACTTGCCTAGCACCTCTTGTTGTCAGCTCTACTAGTAGCCGGGCCCGTTGCAGGTTTATTGCAAAGTTTCTGCCAGTGCAGAAAACCTTCTCATTCAATACCCGAGCGACAAATCCAGACTGCCTGTTATGCACGACGCCTAGTTGCAAATTCAAGGGAAGATACTTATAAATCTGAATACTTCTCGAATCTGGAGGAATGATGAAAGGCGGATCATTTCTCCTGCGACCCGTTTAGTTCGTTGTTGAGATAACGGCAGCAATGGAAACCGAACAAGAACTCCAGTCGCAACCTCAGACTCTTCTGAATGCGACCTTGAGCATGGGCAAAGAAAAAAAATGCCCCTATTGCCCAAGCGAGTTCCGCAAGGCAGATCACTTCCATCGCCACGTTCGTTCGCACACCAAAGAGAAACCTTTTCGATGTCATATTTGTCGGAAGGCGTATCCTCGCCAGTAGGTTGACATTTGAGGCATGATAGATCAGACCTGAAGTGTAGCTAATGACCCCAAGCGACACGCTCCTCCGCCACGCGAGGATTCACAAACAGCATTCGGAGACAGCAAGCTCCTCCGAGAAGACACCTTCGAGCCGAGCGGCGCAATCGAATTCCCTTGATCACTCACGGTCCAGTCAGTCTCTGGCGACCTCGAGTACTAGTATTGTCCACTTCGAAGAATCTATAGTCTCAGAATATGAAGGACAAGTGACCCCGGGCTCCCAGTCAGCAAGGAGTCGGCCAGAACAGACAGACGCGCCAATTCCACCTTCCGCGGGGCTTCCTCCCTTCAAGCAGATCCTACCGCTTCCAGTACAAGACGATTCACAGATCTCATCGACAGGGTTCCAAGGTCTAAATTCTGGCATCTATCATGCCGCGACTCTTGGCCCGTTTCAAGCTGCTTCTGGCGTACTCTCCTCTCCCCCGGCGCCCGAAAATGAGTCTTCTTCAATCGCACAGAGTGCTGGTTACAATATCGATGATCCGCTCAGTGCGCACGCCTTCCAAGAGCCTCCTGCATTCAATTCTGATCACTGGTTCCTAGAAGACAACTTTGATTTTACTGCCTTTGGTGATCTGGGAAACCTCAACCTCTTTCAGGAGCCGCCACATGTACCTTATAGCGACATGTTAATATCAGAACCACGTCAGGTATTTGAGCTGCCCAAACCACGTCTGGTGGTAGCCGATCTACGGAAGTTTTGGTATGTTCAAGTCTCTGGGATGGACGACGAGCCTGAGGCAGGCTCTGGTACCATCACTCCAGCAACTAAAGCTCCGCCATCTCTTGACGACATTGATGAAACGTACCGTGTCGGGATGGCCAAGATCCTTCGTCCATCTCTTCGTGATGAGCCCCTGCCATCTATTGAGTTTCTCAACCTTTGTATCCACCTATTCTTCACTCGGTTCAACGTCGCGTTACCGCTGATTCACAGCCCGACCTTTCGACCTACTCAGAGCCATGCCTTGCTAGTGTTGTCAATATGTTCGGCTGGTTGTCTGTCTCTCGGGTCTGATTCGGCTGCTAGGATTAGCTCTATGCTCTTCGAAAGAGTAAATAAAGCTATAGTAGTAGCGCCATGGGAAAGGGCCCTTACTCGAACCAACGATCAAACCTGGCAGATCTTGAAGGCTTCCATGATTGGACAGACTTATGCATTGCTTTCGGAGGATCCTGCACATCGGGCGACAGCCGCTGCCTATCTTGGAACCCTGATTGCCCTTGTCCGTCGCCACAAGCTGCTTAGTCCATCACCGGCCTTCCATCTCGAAGAGAATCTGTCCGCGGTCCGGCTGGAAAAGGCCTGGAGAGCATGGGCCAGGCAGGAAGAATTGAGGCGGATAGTCATTCTCCTCTATATTCACGATGCAGAGGTCGCAGCGCTTTTCCACCACGAACCCATATTTCGCCACAATGCGGGCTATGTCCCCACGGTCTCCTCACAGGAATTATTCTCTGCTCCATCAGCAAGCATATGGGCTTCATTATTCCGAGGCGAACAACGAGAGAGACAATTTGAATCGGCCGGTCGACCCGCTTCTGAACCTTTCGATCTATCTGGGAATGGACAGGCTAGCCATTGTGATCAAGTTCCACCGGTCAGCACGTTACAGAGACGTCTGAGCTATTCAACTATGTTCAACGTGTGGAACGGACTTTCAGGGATTGGCGCGTCGATCTTCGAGTGTCGCCACCTGGACCTACTCTCTTTACCCATGATAAGCAGATTCGAATCGGATCTCATCACATTCTATGCATCCATACCGCGAGCGTTCAAAGCACCGGCCGAGTTTCCCAACCAAACGGAAGCTCCATTCAGTTTGCTTCCCTTGTGGCATTACACCTTCATAACACTGAGCACGAATCTCAATTTCCTCGAAATTGCCGTGGGTAGAGATGGAAGTGAGGTTGATTCGTCAATCAGGGAATATGTACTGTCTTGGATCGCATCTTCGGACTCGAAGCGATGTCTACTACACGCATTGTTACTGCAGAACCTAATCGTCTCGACCAATATTGGGGCTCTTGTTGCCATTCACACGCCCCGAATCCTTTTCTCCGCCGCGCTCTGTTGGTTTTCTTACATGCTTTATCAGTCAGAGAGCTCCTCGGCGGCGGTGAACTGGGGTGTCACGTCCCAAGATGGAATTTTGGAGGTGTTGAGCTCGTTGCCTGAGATGCAACTGCTTCAGGAAGGCAGGAGCATGAGTGCTGGCAGTATCTACCCGATACCGCAGGTGTTCGACCAAACGCTTGCGGGGCTTCCTAAGATATTGAATGCGAATTTGGCTGAAATGAAAGCAAGCACTCTTTGTGTCATTGAAAGCATACTTCGACGACTGGGGACAAGCGGCATCTCGCTCAGGTTTGCAGACATCATTCAAGCTTTTCTATCCGGGGAAACGGATAAAAGTGCGATGGATCAACGTATGAGCCGTCTGGCTTCTCAGCAGGCGCCGTAGTAGACTCTTCTCGCTGCGCCGTCACTATGCGCTTGAACATGTAAATAGGGGCTCGTGTGGGAGGATGAGCTCAGGTGACTGCGTGATGGCGAGGCGGGTGCCCTCGTGCCTTCTGGGCTTATATAATGACAACCTTCCACGTGCCTTCCTTGGCACATCTCTAATCACGTGCTCATCGTCATTCTGACTCGCAGCTTTTCGAACGTCGCTCTTCCTCATAGAATCAAGGGCAATTGCCTCAGCCACCAAAACCTCTTCATTCAGCACATCATCATGTCTTGCTAGTATACACTCGCCACTCATCATTTCCTTGAAGGCTAGAGACCCGTGCGGTGAGAAGGAGACTTCTAACCCCAGGCGCGTCGCGTCTTTTGATCGCGTCCAACATGCGAGCTAGACCTCTTGGACATTCTGCATTGATTTGTCTGCTCCCAGTATGGCGACCTGACGCACGCCATTGGCCTCAATATCAACAGCAATAGAATTCTCAAATGTCAAACCACAGGCAGAAATGGCATCCCGAGGTCCCGTTTCAGCTTTTGAGAGCGAAACATTCGGTCAAGATGCCTCGTTTCGACTCGAACAACCGGTTGGGTCTATGTCCATATCACCAAGTGGCCGAGATGTTGCTTTGGCCTCGAAGGAAGGCCTTCACATCATCGACCTAGATTCTCCGTACTCTCCACCCCGCTACCTTCCTCACCGAACTCCTTGGGAGGTTGCCGATGTGCAGTGGTCTCCGTTTGCTGCGAGAGATTACTGGGTGATCAGTACTTCAAATCAGAAAGCTTTGGTCTGGAACCTGGACGCTCGGTCATGGGAAGACCCTATCGAGTTCGTGCTCCACGGTCACACCAGAGCAATAACCGATATCAACTTCTCGGCGCATAATCCCGATGTGCTTGCCACCTGCGCAGTAGACAGCTTTGTCCATTGTTGGGATCTGAGAGCTCCTTCCCGGCCAATCAATTCATTCTCAGATTGGTTCGCCGGGGCAACTCAGGTCAAATGGAATCGACAGGATGAACACGTCATTGCCAGTTCCCATGACAAATTTCTTCATGTTTGGGATGACAGAAATGGTGCGCATCCCGTGCGTACAATTGAAGCTCACGGCACCAAGATTTATGGGATCGACTGGAACCGACATGAGCCAAACAAGATTGTCACCTGCTCCCTGGACAGGACAATCAAGTTCTGGGACATCGAAGGCGAAAACAGCACATTAGAGCGCGAGATCGACACGGATTTTCCCGTCTGGAGAGCCCGTCACACTCCCTTTGGATGGGGTTTGCTGGTGATGCCGCAACGCGGAAACAGCGACTTACACTTGTACGATCGACGTGCTGTCAATGGGGTCTTTGAGAGTGGCGCTGTGCGGCCCGTGGCGAGCCTCAGAGGGCATGAGGGTCAAGTCAAAGAATTTCTTTGGCGTGCAAGGGGGACTATAACGGACTCTATCGATCATCGAGACTTCCAATTGGTTTCATGGGGTACCGATCGAGAGCTGAAGCTTCACGCCATTGAGCCCGACATGTACGCAGACATCGGCTACGAGAAAGGAGTCTCGAGAGTTCAGCGCCTGAATTTGACCAGAAAAGGAGCTGCTTACAAAACTTTTCGCGATGTCCCAGGGGACGCAGAGTCGCCCCTGGACGATACTCCTCGAAGCGAGATGTTCTCGCGCCACATGTATTCGACGCCCCACTTCCGTCCTCGAAGCAGCACCAGTGTTGGCATGAACAAAATCCCAGTCTCGCAGTTTCGCGGTTGGGTCCAAGGTGGCCGCCAACCTCAGAGATCTGGTATGCATGGTCGTGGCAACAACAGACAGAACACCGATCCAATATCCTGGCTGAAGAATGTGAAGATATCGACATGGGATCCTGACACATTGGCAGAAGAAATCCGACATGTGGGAGAAAAGTTCAAAAAAGTGGAATTTGAGGTGGTTGACATCTCTCATAGGAAAGCAGTCATGTCTCTCCAAGCTCCATGGGGCGAGGACCAAAGTCAAGTCTTTCTTAGGATCGAGATGAGGTTTCCCAGATTGTATCCACGAAACGCCAATGCGGTTCTCAGCCTGCAAAAGTCCGGGTTCTTAGACGACGCCACACACAAAGTCATTGCCACCGAATTGCACACGATCGCTGAAACCTATGCCTCTCGAAAACGAGGATGTCTTGAAGCAGTCTTACGATATTTGCTTAGAGAGCAAAATCTGGAACAGATTGTGGCATGGGTTCTTGGGGAGTCCCTGCTGGATTCTAAGGTTCTGGATCCAAATGTAGTGCCAGAGGACGAAGATACAAGTGACAGTGATGATGAGCCACTTGACGGCCCAAGAACAGGCCTCGATGCTTCTGCAAATGAATTGGTCCCTCTTGCTAAAGGGTGTGGCGCGCTGTGGTCCGAAACCGGAAAGCTTGTCTGCTTCTTCCCTGCCAAAGGGAACGAGCCCGTTTCATTCTTGAGCACTCTTGGAGTCAAAGATCTTGACGATTCTCAGTCAAGTAGGCTTTTTGAAGGGTTCGGTCGTTTACACCACACTCCTTCACCCGCTCGGAAAACAACGATAGGAACCAAAACAGCGGACGATGATTCGGACTCCGATAGCTCAGAATCATCGTGGAATTCGTCAAGCAGCTCATCATCTTCTTTCGAGACAGAACAAAATGAGCGAGGTGTCTCTTCTTATAGAGTTGGTGTGTCCGGTATTCATCAACGGTCACGTTCCCCTGATCGATCTAACAATTCTACGACTGGTGTCGCAACCAAACTAAACGAGGTGGCTCCTCGGAAAAGTGCTGTCTCAATCCACACTTTCGATGACTTGATTCCTTCCAAACGTGAGCTGGCGATCGATTATCAGATATTCGGCAACGCCCAAGAGGTATGCAAGCATAATGCTGGGGTCGCGCAAAAAGCTTCTCTAGAAGATCTTGCGTCTGTGTGGACGCTTGTGGGACTGGTACTAGACGATGCAGTTCCATTGGAGCTTCTCCCTGAGCTAAGCCAGACAGCATCGCAAGACATATGTATTGTGGCAAGAGCAGCTATGAAGAGGCCGAGGCAAGGTCAGAGCATATTCAACTCACCTAGGCACAAACTCACAGGAAGAACAAAATGGGGCAACCATCCTTTCGGCTCAATATATCTACTACCCGCAATATTCGACCACTTTGAAAGACTAGGGGACGTGCAAATGCTTGCAATGTTGGCATGTATTTTCTCTTCCACCAGCTCTCAGGGCGTCATACCCGGAGACCCTCCAACCAAAGACGTACTCCCTGGCTCGGGTCAGAGCCATCTGGCTCGCCCTCGTTATTTTCCTTCTAAAGCAGTCGCCAAAACGTATTTCCGAAAAGAAGTTGATCCAGAGGGATATGTTTTAGTTGATCTGCCTCATATTCCGGTCAGTCCTAGCATACAACCTTCGGGCAGCGGGGAAAATCAACAGAGACCATACCACCGACTCGGACGACAAGAAAGTCATGTCTCTTCCCGAGCTACAAGTTTTATTGCCGACGACTCAAGCGACCAGGCTCCGCCTCATTCAACGACAATATCCGTGTCAACCTCGCCTGAGGGGAATCGACCTACCAACAAGTCAATCTCCAACATAGCCTATACTTCGGCGAGAGCTAGCCTCTCTGCGCTGACTCAATCATATTCTAATTCGCCTCCGAACCACGGCCCGTCTTCTGGACTTGCGCATAGTCTGAAGAGGTATAGTCCTTCTGGGTCACTGGCACCTGGTTGGGTGTCTTCGGCCATGTTTGGGAATCAGAATACCAACAAGCAGTCGCGTATGTCCTTTCATAATAACGACGCCTTACTTCAAGATAGCCGCGAGACTTCAAACCGAACGTCCTTTTCTTCCACAGCTGTATACAGCTCTCGAAAGAGCAGTGCTCTTCAGACATCCACTAACCAACGCAACAGCAGGTCGGCTGTGGATTCTGGAGGATCGGAAAAGACACGGCGAAAGAAGTCCCCAAGGCGCAAGTGGATCAGAACTTGTCTGCTCAACCAAGACCAGTTCGATCTGGATGGCTATCCGTCAACGCCTCTTCTCGAGCCAGAACTCGAGAGAAAATGTATGACCTATCGAGTGAGCTATGCTATGCTTCTTGACGTCTGGCAATTACCAATTCTACGAGCTGAGATGCTCAAATTTGATGGCGTCACTGCGGATGAGGCTGTCGCCGTATCGCGGTACCGCAATTCTACCATCGAGCGACAGCAGCCTGGTCTGGGCAGATCCCGAAGGAGGACACTTATCTCAGCGTCTCGGACGACAAGCCCCGGATTGGATATAAGGCGGTGTTGTCGCAGCTGTGGCGAACCCCTGGCCCCAGTTTTAAAGAACAACATTCCCATCGGTTGGCACTGTGTCACCCCGTCGTGCATTGCAGCGAATTCCGGAGCAGGCGTTGTCGTCAACAAGGTGTCCAAGCGTAGCGCCTGTGCTGTTTGCAACACTTCAATTGCAGGTCTTGCAGTGCCATGCTTACAATGCGGGCACATGACATGTTATGAATGTGCGCAAGGCTGGTTTGGTACCGATCGGGTCAAGGATCAGAACTCTAAGAAGACATTCGATTCAAGGCGGTCGTCCGATAAATCTGAGCTTTCGCCAATCGAGGACGTGGAGGAAGATTCCATCGATCTCTTGGACCGCGACCTCATCGACGAACACTCAACCTGTCCAACCGGGTGCGGTTGTCCATGTGCCACCCTGACAACAATATCAGTTCCGTACCCTCCCACCTCGTCGCCAGAACTGTCCACGACGCTCGAAGACCAACAAAACCCAGGCGCCTCCCTTCGCCCACACCAACTCACGCACCAATACAGCCGCAGCAGCGGCGCTAACAGCATCAGCAGCCACGCACCGACACCTGCCCTCCCACGCTCATCGAGTCTTCTCGTTCCCCATTCCTCGGACAACGGACCCGATGGCGCTCTGGCGGCCATCCTTGCTTTGACACAATCGCACCAACGTTCCAAGTCGGTCCATCTCTCGTCCGGCCCACGTAGTCGCGGTGTTTCTTCCGTCTCGCAAGTCGTGGAATCGCCATCACAAGGTCAAGATCAGCAGCAGCAAGCTGCCCCCGCCGGGGAGATCAGCGGCGACAGATCCGTCTCGACCATGTCTACGAGCTCTGCCGCGTCGACCACCGCATCAGCAATGGACATTTCTCCCGAAGACGCGACGAGTAGTCTCAATCCATTCTCGGGCTCTAAAATATCGACCCTGGGCAGAGGCATCGGTGCGGGTCTCAGCCGTGGACTGAGTTCGAAGGGCAGTGACGCGACGATTCGCAAGGGAAAATAAGACGAAGCGAAATTTTCTTGGAGCTCGGTCGATGCGAAAGGGTGACGGTAAAGACGCAGGCGATTTTCGGATTGATCTCTTTCTCATTTGCCAAGAGTAAGGAATCGAATCGCGAGAAGCTTTTTGGGACTATGTGATGCGTCATGTACATTACCTATGTATCAGTGATTTCTTCAATTTCTGTACCTTTAGCCTATGTTAAGACAGACGAAGGCATTTTCCCCAGAATTGTAACTGCATACGAGACCGTAGAGGCTTGAGGTTTCCGAATCATACCATTCTCATGTCCATTCAGATGCATGTACATGTCCAAAGCAAGTTGCTTTATTTAACTATCGTACGAGTATATGCACAGCTCGGCGGTAAGACCCTACAGATCCAAGTCACGGTCGTGTACTAAATGACGCTGGGGTTGAAAAGAAGTCAAACCCTCGACATTTCGTTGGTAGGATGAAACTGGAAAAGAATGGACAGGCGTTTCTGTCCACGAGGAATAAATACATGTGTCTTTGGGAACGAGCCATGCTTCTTCTTCAGGACACGAGGTAGCTAGTCATTCTCGCAACATAGCGCATCTACAGCCTCTTGTGGTATTTCGAAACAATTGCGAAAACGAATTGGATAAAACATCTGCTGTCCGAAGAAGAGCCTGTCGAGCATGGCAGGACCTGTGCGAGCTCTGTGCCAAGTCATATGCGAGTAGAGGGACCTATTTAGTAAGACACACGGTGGTTTTCCCTCACCTACTCGTACACCAAAATTGATGAAGCCATTGTTTCCCAGACAAGATGTCTGGCTCGAAATTCGATGAGGAGAGCCTTGCCACAGCGCCTCAAACAAACTCGGCTGATAACTGAAGGTCACGACTACGTTAGGTAAGTCAGCTTGCAGAGACACCAGAAACTTGAATGTAATTATGGGATCAGGTCCCTATTGACCGATCAGCTTCACAATTATGCCCTTTTGTGAGATACTTTGCCTGTCCAACCAAAATGTTGGCCCTCCATTGTTTTTGTTCTCATACAAACCGCAAACCTGCACGAAGGAGATAGAATGCAAACACCGGCGAAATTTTGCTTCAGTGATGAAGAGAAGAGATGGGTGTCTCCTGAACCGAAAGAGTCGAGCGCTCGATCTGACAATGTCAGCTTTCCATGAACCAACCACTTTCATAAACCTGGAGGCGGAGGTACTGCTGAATAGCCAGTAGAGGACGGAGGTGGGGGTGGAGCGGCACCAGTATCTGCAGGAGGCGGTGGAGGTGGGGGAGGATTTGAATCGGCTCCCGGTGGCGGAGGAGCAGCTTGCTGTTGAGCTGCGGCTTGTTGCTGGTAATATTGATAGTAAGCGACATAATTTTGATAACCACCATAGGCTGCATATGGATCCCCGCCAGGTTGATTGGCGTAATACTGAGCATAAGCAGCACTGTAGTCTGCCAGACTATGGCCCGGGGGCGCTGCACCACTTGCTGCAGGAGCTGGAGTTGCCGGTGTGGTTGGAGTGCCGGCATAGGGGGAGTTGTAATTGTTACTGTGATGAGAATAGCTGTTGTCGCGACCGCGATCTCGTCCGTATCCGCCGTATGAGCTGCGATTGGCATCAGCACCATACCCATCTGTGTAGGATTCCACTCTCGGTGGCGGTGGATTCGCCTTGAAATGCTCGAAGTTGACGCGAACGTTAGAAAGCAGATCTTCACATAATTCTTTCGCTTTTTCAACCTGGGCGGGTTGAGGTCCTGCGACATGCAGGTACATAGGTTCGTCCGACTCTTGGCCTGTACTGTGTTCCATGAATCCTGATCCGCGACCTTTGATTTGAACTCGGCAGCCGGTCTCTTGCTGAATGTGTTTCACATATGCACCGCCCTGGCCAACGACTTGGGCACGAAGATTGAAACCAGGAATATTTTCCATGTCGATGGGTATTCGTTCCTCGGGCCATTTTCGCTATCAAAGATCAGTTATGTAAAAGGGAGACATCATGTCCGTCAACTTACCCTCCCAAATTCGTCACGTTCAAATTGCTCGGGCTCTCTTCGTCGAAAGCGTCTCTCGTCAACAAGATTGGGTAATTCTTGTTGCATAAGCTCTTCGATTTTGGCTATGGCTTTCTCGAGACCGGCCTTGGAAGTACTGGTGACATGGAGATACAAGGGCGGGTTCTGTAGTGTGTTAGATCGTGATATGCTGGCTCGCACTGATGACTTACAGTTGCCGTAGCCATGGTCTTGTCAGGATAGTAAGAACCACGGGTGGTAACATCTGGGAGCAGTTAGCAGATAGTCAAAAGAAAATCGAGTGCCAGGCAATGCATACCAGCTCCGGTCTCTTCTTTGATCTAGAAATACCAACAATCTTGTCAGCATGCGAACGATTTTGTATCATGATGGAAACCAAGTTCACGCGAACACATCTGCCCACAAAAGGGGGGGGGGGGGGGGG
>JANSVK010000257.1:0-34214 GCA_030068005.1 Cladophialophora exuberans | reverse complement strand
TGTCCTTTGTTTGCCCACCCCCATCGGTTAGAAGGGGTGTGGAAGAGGGGGAAAAGGGAAGGAAAGGCATGATTCTTTCGCTGGTATTATCCAGAGTCAAGTTCAACCGTATGATCTCAGAACGCACCTCTCGTCATCAGCACCACGGGCCACGACAGCCCGTTCGGAGCCTTCTGCGCCAAGCGTCTCGTCAGCATGAAGGCGGTCGAGAAACTGGGCGGAATGCGAACCCTCGACATGAACAGTGCCGAGGACGCGACGCCATCGTCAAAGGCACCCGCGAGGTCTCCCCTGGCTTGATCATGGGCGGCATGGAACTCAGCGAGCTCGATGGCGCCAACCCGTATGGGTCCCACCTTTGGAGCCATGGTCCTGAGCGGTGTCAAGGCCGCCGAGGAAGCTTTGAAAGGTTTTTGAGACCAGAAAGGCCGAATGTGCCGCCGAGTAAAAGAAAGGCCAAACGTCGGACCGGACAGGACTGGACAGAGAGGCCAGGACAAATTAATCCCTGGGTTCCAGCTGTCCTTGGTCAGTCCTGAGAATGCTCTTCTTCAGGGAATTCTCTTACTCCCCCAAAGAAGGGCACTCGTACACTATTATCAGACCACGAAACCGAAACCAAAACCCCAGGGCTTTCTTCTGTCTGTCTGTCTGTCTGTCTATACCTGTGTATTTGGATGGGGCTTTTTGTCGACAAGATGACAATTCCCATAACCGCCACTCCTTTTAATGCTATACCTGTGTAGCTGAATACAAGACCGGTGCTACTGTATTCCCTGTCTGAGATACTGGTGACTGAAGTTTGTCGATATCCACATGTGACAACAGTTCTCGCGTCCGTATCGTGGTTTACCAAACACATTTGTCCCCAGCCGCGTGTCACCTGGACATCACTTTACTTACTTCGTGAAGCAGATCTACTAGAGTACGTGGTCTCTTATCGATTTGTTTAACTACGTTTCCTTTCGGATTGCCACCCTCGAAAGTACACCGAGGTTGCGAAATCACGGAGAAATACCCCTGACAAGCACCCTCTCCGCCACCGGTTTCTTCTCCCAGTTCCTTCTTGATCCGAATATTATTCGCGGGTACACCAAAGACCAACTGCGCGCCTTGAGTATCCAATTGGGACTCACGTCCCACGTGTCCCGGACTATTGCGGCTATATGGGGGTTGTAATGCTGGAGGTTGGCGCCTATGCCCTCGGCCTCCAGCGCACACCACAGCGCATACTGGTGCATGCTGTTGCCGTGCTCGCTCCACTGGTGGAATTTCTCGCGGGGGATGACGCCGTCGTACTGCGTGGCCAGCGCGTCGACGACACCCCCGATCCTCGAAGCACAGCACGGTCCCATGGCCGCCGCGGTACTTTGTGATCATGGGCGCAAAGTACGTCGTGAAGACGGCCTCGGGGAGCACCTGGGCCATGACCTCGCGCGCCTGGTCCCACAGGCGCCGGTGCTCGGAGTGGAGGAGGACGAGGAACCGCGCGGACTGGCTGTTGAACGACGACGGGACGTGGAGCGTGATGTGTCGTACTATCTCGATGTTGCGGGAGTATTGATGATACCGATACCAAGTTCGAGATTCGAGGAGTGAAGGGACGTGTTTCTGGATCTATTCCCCAGGATAGGCGTGACGCCACGCCAAATTTGTTAATGGACCTCTGTTGGTCCTAGAGGAGGCGAATCTTCAACACCTTCCATTGAGTCGCCTTTATCCACCCATCTACCGTCGGCGGTCAACTCTCGCTCCGCCAGTTCATCGCCGTCTCAGAATTTCACCTCATTGATCTCTTCTTGGTCGATGCCTAGCTTCTTGGCGGCCTTGAGAACTCCTGAGACGCACGGATTAGTCGGCGAGTCCCTTGGGCTTATAACCATATACAACACTTACTTTTGAAAGCCTCGTCAGCGCCTTTTGTTGGGTTGAAGTCCGGATGGATCAGACATCCTAAGCGGGTGAACGGATTCACGATATTCTCTTTTTCTTGTCGATCATCTTCCGCCACCGCCTCTAGGTTCAATATCTTGCGATAATCTCTGCGAGAGCAAGCAAGAACGGAATGGACCGCTTCAGCCTGTGCGTCCGTCGCTAAGGACGGCCTTCCATCATCGCTCTCGTCACTCTCAATACCGCTGTCGCCGCCGCCTTCAGACTGCCGGTCGTCCTGCGCTCCGATGTCGAATGCGGGTTTGGACTGGGCTTCATCCCGATCTGCAACCTCGGTAATAGAGGGCATGGCACCTTGCTGCCTTGCCTCTCGCGCCATCCGTTCCTTATCGGCCGTAATCCTTGCATCTTCTGGTGCAGGCGTGCCTTCGGGAGTGGGCAGACCATGTCGATGGCGAGATTTCGGCGCTTGGGAAGCACCTGTGACCAGGTTTTGGGTGTTGTCAGTGGGGGCGGCCATCTTTCTGATCGCAAAGAAGGCTTAGGATCAAGGGTTGAAAGGTCTATGTAGAACTGGACTGGTAGCTCGTCAACGAGTAGAATGTGGGAGTGAATGCTTGACTTTCGACATCAATGGGAGACACTGTGACTGTTTATGTAGCCTCCCATCTGTGCGTCAATGCCACCTTACTGTCGTCTGTCAGTGTTCGCAATGTCGGTACATAACACCCCATTTTCGACAACGGAGTCTAATTTCGGGCATCTCATGCTCATCATGGCGGCCAGGAGTAACTCCTCTGTGCTGGGTGTTGTCCCGAAATCGCATTTTTCTTGCTTGAGAAAGAGAATTCTGTGAACTGCGCGGACGTCGCGAATTTCCAGTACTTCGTACCACATTTTGCGCCTGGCGTGATCAGGTCGGGATTGAGTCGAAAGCAGAAACCGGCACGGCGGACGTGACCCAATCTTTGTCCGAAGCGGGTGGCATGCACGTATATTTGGGAATGTCATGAAAGAAGGTCTCGGACCTGGAAACGAGACCTTCTCCATATTTAGTTGCTCTGGAAGAGATTTTGCCAACCCTCCAGCTAGACGGACAGTGAGCGGGACACACTGCCCTTTCGGAGCTCCTAGGTGTCGTGATAGTCCTTTCAAGCCTCTTTGGTTGTGCAGAGCCAGGAGGTGAATGAAGACAAGCGATTTTGATCGCGGGGTTGAAGCAAGTCAGGAGGGGCGATCTGGCAAAGTGGCTAGGGCTTTCAGGGCCTCGGCACATCGACGAGGTCCTTTGCTGGCACCTGGTTTACGCCTAGGATCACGGTTTCATCCCAGTTGAATAGATAGAAGCCGGGGATGTCTAGAAAACCCATTAACCCGGCGAGGTTTCAGGGAGAGCAGCATGGCCGCCAGCGGAAGAGCCCAACGATCACCAAAGCAGCTTTGAGCAATAGTGATGGCTTTCCGAACGTCGGAGCTTTTTGTGCGAGTGGCTGACTCCGGGTCCTGGAATCTTGATCGCAGCCTAACCACCGGCTTTGCCAACTCGTGCCAGGCAAGGCCGATTGGTGAAGCAACTATGTACAAAATGTCTCAGCGCCTCAAAGGAAGGAGCAGAGCCATCACATTTCTACACCCCTACACAATCCCTTCAGCTTCCAAAACTTACCACTCCTTGCCATATCCTCCTACTGCTCCTTCCCTGAGGCCGTCCCCCTTCCTCGCTTTTGCAAACCTGAATATTCCACCCTGCTTGAGTGACTCACGTACCTTCACCGCCGAGCGGTGTGAGCGATTCAGATCGGAAGGCAAGGCGGGCAAAAAAGCACTGGGAAGAGGTGGAAAAAGAGGAGGGCGCTGGGTCTGCGGACTGCACAAACACACTACACATACACACATACGGATGGAGGACGTTTCTGGTTGCTGAAGGTCAGGATACGCGGGTTAGATGTAGCTGAGACTTGATTTTCTGGGAATCGCAGCCTCGTGTAGATCTGAGATCGGTAGCACGGGTCCTGCGAACTGCGGAAAGCTTCAGATCGGCCTCGTCACCGTAGCAACCAAGTGACTTTCAGTTTCGGTTTCCGGGCTGTACCCAGACCTTCAACTGCGGGAGGCAGACCTTCAGATGTGCAACCGCAGAATCCAAGGCGCTGCAAAGTCGCGAGATCACACTACAGTGGAAAGGAAGGCAGGAACAGGAGCAGTGGTGTTCTGGTGTTGTTTTTTTCTGGTTTTTTTGTATTTTTCTCACCGATTTATCTAAGCTATGGAGTTGTCGTTGGACAAAAGAAAATTGAAGCTTTCGGACCGACCGTGTAGCTCTTTGATGTTTGCAATCACCTCCTCACTGTTGACCCGGGTATCTTTCTCTTGGATAAGATGGTTTTTGCTGTCCTCCGAGCTTTCCCTTTTCCTGGTAGGCGAGACAAGACTGGTAGACTGGTTTTTTGGTTGGTTCTGTGATGCGAGTGGGCTTGGGTGTTGCTTGCTTCTGTTGATTAAGTGGTCCAATGTTCATGTGTGCTGAATTTGAATGGCGACGTGGGCGTCGTATGTGTGCATCGCTGAAGTGGTGTTGAACCTCTTCTGAAGTAGTTGGAGTGATCCGGATGGTGAGCTTGTTGAAACCGTGATGTTGAATCATGATTTGCCTTGCCATGCTGCTATCGTAGCCATGCCAATTTCCTGCCTTGCCCGTACTTTCGGTAACTCCATAACTCCATGCCTTCATTGACTGCATTGAGCCCTGTGTCCTGCCAAGCATACCAAGAATGATTGTACAAAAGAAAAGAAAACGAAGAAGGAGCTGGCTCTTTTTTTTGTGAGGGTTTTGTGTTTTCTGAAGTTTTTTGGGAGGCTGAGTGGTGGTTTGTTGTTGAGACAGTGAACATGACCAACTTCAACTGAGGCGGCATTGGCACTTGCGTCGTTGACCAAGTAGTAATGACGAACATAGGAGGAGAAGAAGCACACTTGCAATGCCCAAGACTTGCAGTATTGTAGTATTGGCATGGTGACCATGCGTCAAGCAGCGCCGTCTGAGTCGAAGAAGTGCAATCTCATTTCACGCACTGTGAAGGTGAAATTTGTCTGAAGTGGTGATGTCTGTCACAGGCTCTTCATTCGAACACGGCGAGGATGACGTTCAACTCTTCCTGAAATTCAGCACGTTCCTCTTCAGTCTCGAAGGTGAAGCGTTCCAAGTTGGATCGTTCAGTGATGGCATCATGATCATACTCGGCATCTTCGATGAGACCAGTCCAGTCGACGAGAGTGTTCATCCAATCATTGCTTGCCCACGCAATGTCTCGGCCGAAGAATGAGGCTCCTAAGGCAAGCGTTCATGTCATTATGGAAATTCTTGATGCAGATAGACCATTTCAGACCTGAAGCGGTGTTCATATGGAGCTTTTCCGTCTTCGTAGCTTTGCTCATTCATCAGGTGGTATTTCCGGATCGCCGTTTGGCATCCCTTGCTTTGGGCGAATGTAGCGCAAATCTCTGAGCTTCGCAGGAGGTAGCCATGACCGGAGCGATATCATAGGAAAGATATTCGGAGCGTTGAGAGGTGCGATAGGCTGCTCTGGCGGAACGGGAGGTGATTCGAGCCGTCCCAAGAAAGGTGTGAAATCATCCAAAGACTCCGGGCCATGAGACTCGAAAGCAAACCGATATTTGCGATCTTCTTTGAACGGGTTTGGCCGTGCTGAAGTATTATAACTCTGCTGGCATGGCATAATGTCAGGGTATGGCTTATGTTCGTCTGGCTTGTCGAGATCAAGCATTCTAGTGGTAGCAGCAGGCTCGACATCCATAGGTAGGGGGGTTTCAGTGATCCAGTCCGCTAAAATGTCTTCCTCGCGACGAGCGTCTGCGATAATTCTCATCCCGGTGACAGGTATGATCTGGTAAGAGGACTTTGGAGTTGTAGTCACGCGAAGATGTTTCAAAGGTACGCCCGGAGCCATGTTGAGGAGAAAGTTTTCCCATCCTTTGCTGCCAGGTCGGTAGGTTGGTCTGGTTCGTCGCCGTGAGAAGGAGGAGAGGTCGGCCATGGTTTTTCGGAGCAGAAGCTGTTTCACAGACTCTACAAATTGGAGGTTGGCGTCTGAGGCGAAGACTGCGACAAATCTCGTCTTTAATGCAGCAGATGGGAAAAGTGCAGGGTGTCTGAAGAGCCTTCGAGCTTCTGATTGAACGAATTGCAGCCGCCGAATTTGTTCTTCGACATTGTGAGCACGCAGAAGCTTGACAAGCGGAAACGCTCTCGCGCGGAGAAGCTCTAAGATCAAGGCAATGAGATATTCTTCGCTGCACACAGCTGTGACAATTCCGCTTGCTGGAGAATTGAATGAGTAAAGAGGCATGCACTCTGGGGGAAATCTCTCACCATCAATCGAGCCACGATGACCTGTCTCGCTGTCGAGGAGATCGTGTTCAGCATTTTCAGTTTGACTTTCAGCCATGATGGAAATGTTCTTGTGGTAGGTGCTGCATGAATGTGAACTTTGAAGTAGGATTCAAGTTTTAAAAACCATGGATTAGAAGCGTGGTAGCGTAAGGCATAGACGCATTCAAATGCGTTTATGAGATCATGGCGAGGCAGCGCATTGATTATTTCACTGTCCTTCGATAATGAAGAGGCTGGGTCTGTCAAAGTGAAATTGTTCATATTGTTCTGAGAACAATATCATCGGCGAGGGTGCGACAGCAGGGTGCGGCAGACTTCACTGTAAATTCACAGCAGAATTTTTCGCACCGAAATATCTCTTCCCTCGATCTCTCTCTCTCTCTCTTCCTTTCCTTCTTTTTCTTTCTATTCCACTTACCTTTACAATTCAGTTCTTGACGTCAATCGGCTGAAACATCAATTTCCCAAAATACCAGTGTCTTTGTTTGACGAGTCCGAGCGTCTCATCTTTCCGATGGCACCGAACTCCAGCATCCCAGTCAGCGATGATTCGCAGGCTGAGCTTCCTGACACCCTCATGGAATACATGACAACCCTTACTCCAGCGCAGTTGACTTCTGTCACAAACTTTGCTCAAACCATCCAGCAGGAGGCTGTGTCGCAGGCAGGTACGTCTCCTCAAGGTCCTGCCAGCGCAGGCGCTCGTCGCACCCCTCGCACTCCTCGCATTCGTTCTGGTATTCGCCGCGCTCGCCGTGCAGGCACGGCTGCTGGGCAAGAGAATATGGTCAAGAAGCCACTCAATTCCTTCATGGCGTTCAGAAGTCAGTTCACCTGCGCATCAATTTAGAGTCTGCACATGCTAACAAATTTTTTGAACAGACTACTATAGCCGCGTCTTCAAGGGTGCCACTCAAATCTCCAAAAGCGGTTCTGTCAGCATGATGTGGGAAGCAGAAACCAAGAGAGCAATGTGGGCGTTGCTGGGTGAAGCGTACTCCGATATGAGAGATCATCACCAAGAGATCATTCCTCTCGACAAATTCTTGGCTCTTGCAGTCCCTCTCCTGCCCATCATTCCATCGGACGTGTACCTTGCTAAGATGGGCTGGCTGCTTGTTACCACTCCAGAGGGAGAAACTCAACTTGCTCGAGACCCAAACTTCAACCCTGCTCTCATCGAAGCTGAATACCCATCTGGCACCGTCATGTCTGCAAAAGACATCGTCGACCACTGCTACCTCCAAGGCCTTGCCAACCCTGCTCATCGTCACCGAAAGCCTACTCTGCGTGAAATCAACGCAAGAGAGCGTCAGGAGCGTTTGGCGAACTCGAATTCTGATACCGACGCAAATCAGGGTACGGACGAAGGCCAGCAGCCACCACCAACCTGCGGTGCTTTGACTCTCGCAGTCGCACCTCAATTGGTAAGTCATTCTCAAGCAAACGTGATCGAATACATGATCCTAACATGCATAGGTCGAGACTGTTCATGGCGCAGCCTCTGGTAACGCTGGTCTAGAAAGTCCCGCGTCTGAGACTACCGGTAGCCCAGGCACCATTGCTTCTTCCTTCTCTGGTAGCGACTATCTCACCATCCAAGCTGTTACTGCTGATCAGCAAAACGCGTACGCTCGTCATGAAGAGGCCATTCACTTCCACCCGGAGATTTCACCACCCATCCTTGGCTTTGATCCGCGTATCATCCAGGATGACTTCGACCCCTTCGACTTGGATATGGACGCTCTCTTCGCAAATGAGACGATCGAGTACTAAGCAGACATCATTTTCATCGCGCATTGGTTGAATCGAAAGACGTGGAAATATGCATCGTATTGGAGTATCGGAAGTGATGGTAGAGATTGGAAGTGACAATCCCTACTAATGGGAGGAGAATGTGATACCCATATTGTAAGGCGTCAGGGTTTTCGGATTCTACGCACCACAGAGGTGGCTCAGAATGAGACTTGCGGCCATCGGCCAGCAGCAGCATGCATTGAAAGCAATGCGCAAGAAGTAAATAGCTGGCAATAATTAATCAAGGTGCGAAGTACAGAGACTCCTTCATTCCACCTCCTTAACACGTAAGATTTGAGCTGCTGGGAGGTGGAAAAGAAGTTTCGCGTGGCAAGGACTGCGAAGGCTAGTGCAGGATCGGGGAGGGTGAGCGGTGACGCGGTAGCAGTGGAGATGGGATGACGCGAAGGTTGAAGCATCCGCCCCAACTGCGGGCAGTGCAACATTTTCCACTGCCCCAACAACGCGTGCATGCTGCAGCAAATCCATATCAATTTACATTGGTGAGTGAAGATGAGGAGGCTGCTGTTCCCTTGACTGGTGTCCAAAGGCGAGAATGAGATGCAAACACGACCTGGTTCTTCACGGCCGCAGCCCAAGTGGACTCTCTGGGGAGCATCGCCTGTAGCATCAGCACGCAGCCCCGAACAGGGGAGAGGTAGGTATCTTCGCACCGACCCTTCAATCCCTCGTGTCAATCCTGAATCTGACGACTTGCAGACTCGATTCTTTGTTCCTTTGCACGGATTTCCTGCTCGACTATGCATCTGCCAATTCGCACGAACCACTCCCTGCGCGAATACCCTGCGTTCCGGAAGAATCCATTGCGCTGCTACCTCCTGAAATCTAACCTGGCCATGCGAGACAAGACACGCTTTCTCTCGTTGAAGGATGGAAAAAGAGATACTTGATGGCTCGCAAGGGGCGCTCGCTGGGGAAAGAAAACGAATGCATGTGGGATCGAGCGCCATCATTTGCTACGGGGAAAGACGACGAAAGAAGAGATGGGTTGAGGTAGATCGGTTGAGGAACTGCCTAACGATCTACATATGTATGGTATCTACCATGCCAGATTTGCCAAATCCAAGACTTCTGCGAACAAACACCTTTTGAAAATACCCGAAAAACGGCCAAAGTTAGAGCCCTAGTGAACCACGCCCTCTCAAATCCTTTCCCCCCCTTCCCACCTCCGGCCACAATCTCCTACTCTTCCTCCAGTATGGTTGGCAAAACTTCGCTTGTGTTCTTTCGTGCTCCTCCCAGATGGTTTCGATGTTGGGGAGGGAATTTTTTTCAAGATGGTGATGCCGGCCTCGTGTTGACGGCGTCGGCAGGGTCCGTGTTGACGGCGTCGGCAGGGTCCGTGTTGACGGCGTTGGCAGGGTCCGTGTTGACGGCGCTGGCAGGGGCCGTGTGGACGGCGTTGGCCCAGGGCCTGTCGATGATGTTGGCAGGGACCCATACCGTGTGTTGGATGCATGGCCGATTGTGCTGATCGAGTTTGGTGACTGAAATACGAAGTATTGGAACGAGGACGTAGTATGGGGGTGTGGGTGTGGGTTGGTACGCGTAAGAGTACGCGTACGTGCATGATTCGAATGGAGGAGGGTGAGGGTGAGGGTGAGTCGGAGGCACGAATGGGTGAGTAGGAGGCATGCTTGCGGGTGTGAGTGTTGGTATCAGTGCGAGGATGAGTCTGAGTCTGAAGTGTTGAATGTATGAAGGATGAATATTTTGTGAAGCAGAAAGGAATGCCTCTTCCTGGGAGAGAGAGGCCAGATTAAATACCTTTTTCTTCCTTCCATCGCCCATGGGCAGAGAGAAGAGAGAGTCCGATCATCAGACCTTCTCACCCCCCAAACAATTCCCATTCCGACGGACCCACGACATCACGATGCAGACGAGGACCTCGAGGACCCAACCCATGGCAAGGAAGAGGCATGAAGAAGTCAGTCAAGATTGCAAGACCCTGCAGCCGCAGCGCCCGAACAACTCATCTTTGGAAAAAAATCGAGCGAGGAGCTGATGCCTGCCTAGCCTCACGCGTGCCGGGCTTCAAGTTTTGTTTGCTAACAGCGCATGAAAATTTCAATCTTGACACTTCGACTTTGAAGAATCGAGCGAGGAGCTGCCTGCCTGCGTGGCCTCGCGCGTGCCGGGCTTCGAGTTGAGTTGTTTGCTACAGCGCTGGAAAATTTCAGGTAGAAGAAGCCGGGACTGCACGAGCTGCAGATAGCAAACTGCAGAATCGTCAGGGGCGCGCGTGGACCAGTCGGGGAGAGAGGCAGTCTCGGCGTGGGAGACGGTGCATCGAGTACGGACGCACGCAGCAAACTTGAGGCACTCCCGGGACTGGCTGGCTGAGAGTTCCAGCATTGACTCATCCCAGACCAGACCAGACATGAGGATTTGGGAATGGAAAAGACAAGAAAACTTCCCCAGTATGGCAGCATATGTCCTGACAATGGGGAATACGAATGGGTATGGGGTATTCATATGGCAAGCTACCTGTATTCAAGCGGAACCCTTTCCATCACCCGTGCAGATCCCTCGCCCCTCTCGCACTCCGCGCACTCCAAGCGACGGAAAAAGTTGGGCTGCCACAGTTGCCTGCCTACTGCTGCACACATGTCGCATGAACAACTGCCCGTGTAGTCTCTCGTCTCAACTGACATGCAGCCATTTCACCCTCCTCCATTTCGCGCGAGCCCAAGTCCATCAACGACAGCCACAAGGGCACCTGCAGAAAATACATTTTTGAGGAGTAATCAACACTTAGTCCTCGCGATAACTCAACTTGCGCATCTCCGTGAGTCTGCCCTGTGCCGCTTCCAGGGCGTTTCGCAACTGCAGGATTTCGACCTGTAATCAAGCATGGTCAGTATCAGGGTATTTCGAAAGACGGAAGAATAACATACCTGCTGCTCCATCTCCCGAACCTTGAACTCGTGCCCACTCAAGCGAGTGTAGTCTTCCCTATCACCATCATCCCGTGCCTTTTGACGGATGATGTCCTGCACCTGCCGCACCAGACTCCTGCACGCACTTCCCACGGCTCGGGACGCCTGTTCGAGGCGGTCCTGGGTCTTGGACATGAAGCTGGCCTTGACACGGGATGCCGCGACCAGCTGTGCTGTCGAAGCGGCCACGTCGTTGGATGCAACAATGAGTTGCTCCGGTGAGTTGCGGCCCGAGATGACACCGTCGGCTGTTTCGATGAGGGTGTTGGTGGAAGTGGCGACAGCCTTGGCGGCCGAGATCAGACCTTCAGTCCACCGGTTGTTCTTCTTGTAGAAAGCCGTTCGGGAAGATGACCCTCTTCCTTCACGCACAATTTCGTTTTGTGAGTCCGTGGCTGCTTTGATGAGTTGCGCAATGGCGTTCGTGATGGCCAGTGCCGCCTCGAGGATCGTGTCATTGACCTTGAGTTCGTAGGTCGAATATCCGTCACGCGGCTTGTTTTTCATCTTCGCAAGGCGCGCTGCCGCAGCTTCAATGGCATTGGCAGCTTTGGTCAATTCGTTGTCGACGAGATCGCCCAGGTCACCTGTGGTGCTGAGCTTGCTACCCTTCGGCGCAAACGAATCTGCAAGTTTGGAGAGTCTTTGCAGCTTCATGAGCACGTCGTGGTTGCTGTTGATGACCACGTCGGACTTCTGAATTGGTCCCAGACCTTCAAGACGGAATGACTGCAAGTTGCGGAAGAATTGAATCGTCGCAAGGGCAGATTGGCGGGCCCCGTCAACCAATTGATCACCCTTCTTCTCCTCTGTAGCAAAACGAGTCAAGCCTTTAGTGTTGGACAAAACATCGGCGATCGAGGCAGCAAAGACAGACACAGTCTTGATGATGTCGGCATGGTCGCTGCCTGGTCCATCCGCAACAAAGTTGTTGAATGCAGTCGAAAATTCAGTCGCACTCGCAGATGCTTTCTCGATCTGTGACAGAACATATGGAGCCGTGGCGTTCTGGTTGCCGGCTTGCATGGGAGAGTCGAGTTCGTACATGGCGTCGTCCACTCTCTGCACACCACTCTGAAGCACCGAGTCAATAATATCATTGATCTTGTTGACGTTCGTGTTGATTACTTCGTCAATCGCATTGTCTAGCGCGCCATCAGTTTCACCGTGGCCCAGCTTTAATTCTTCCAGTTCCTCCAAAGCCTGCTCCATGCCAGACTTGTAGATCTCGATTTCGTCGTCTTTCTCCTTTAGTATCGCCTCATGATCGTAGTTGCGTTCGCCCTGCTTGGCCCGGATGTCTTCCAGTTGTCTGGTTTTGGTGCGTACAGCCTCTTCAAGATCGGCCATTTCGCGGTTGTACTTGGCCAACATGGAGGACAATTCCGACCCCTTCGCTCTCTCTGCATCTTCGGCACGTTCAAGTGCGAGTCTCAACTCGCGCTTCAACTTCTCCACTTCTTCTCTGTTCGAGCCTTGAGCACGGTCTTTTTCATGCAGAGCTCGATCGCGCTCTCTGATCATGTCTGCCAACTCCAAATTCTTCGTCTTCATTTCTCGTTCAAGGCGCTCTCTGCGTTCAATAGCCTCTTGAGCCGAAGCCGCTTTCAATTTCAACGATTTGGTGGTCTGCAGAAGATCGAGATGCTCTTGTCGGAGCTGAGAGTACAGTTTGGCCAATGCTTCATATTTGGATCGCCATGTGTTGACTTGTTCCTGTAACGAAGCAATCTGATCATCCTTGGACTGGGATTGCAGCTGGTAATTGGCATTGAGCTGTTGTAGCTGTTCTTCAAGCGCTTTCATTCTCTGATCATACTGTTGCAGCATCAGTTGATCTCGCTCATATTGTGCCCGTGCGTTGAGGTTCTCCCGTTCGAGTTCAGCAAGGCGACCCTGTGTCTGTGCCGCATACTGGTCGCGCAAAAGCTGCTCTTGAGCGAGACGTTGCTGCTCAGCTTGCAACCTCTGTTGTTCCTCGAACTGGCGCTGCGCTTCTTGTTGTGCGAGCAGCTGCGCTCTCTGTTGGTCTTCCCACTGCTGCTGCAATCGCCGCTGCTCGGCCTCATATTCTTCTTGTTGTCTCTGTGCTTCTCTTGTCCAGAAATCCTCGATATCCTTTTGGCTAGTATCAGGCGTCCCGTTCTTCGCGACTGGGGACGGTGGCTTCTCAATTTCTTTGACAGGCCGCCTAGGGAGGGCGGGCTTCTCGTCGTCATCGGCGAGGAGGTTCGGAGGGTCTTGAGGAAGTTTGGGTACGGTGATCAAGGAAGTCAGGTATCGCAGGTTCGAGCATTCGTAGTAGAATTTGACGAGGCGATAGTGCTGGCCGTCATACCGAGTGCGCAGGGGTTCCAGAGCTTCGTCGTCGCCGGTGGTTGTGTGCATTGCACGGAGCATGCTCGTGATGAACTTATAGATACCATAGCTTTCCTGAACTAGTGGCACTAAAGCTGCGATCCTACATTCGTTGTTCGCTCCACCTCGGAAGTGGGAGAAGATGAGTTTTTGAAAGGTGTCAATCTGATCCTGGAGGGTCATCAAGTCTGAAATGGTCTCATATCCCTCATTAGGGTCATTGATCGACTTCAAACTGATGTACTCCTCGTACTCGAACAGGCCATTGAATTCGGGATGATTGCGGTGGAAGCCCAGCTTGGCTAGGAGGAAGAAGACGTATTCTCGTATGAGTGGCCCGTATCCTCGTAGCCCATCGCCCATAACGCCTCTTGCCAGACTCTCAATCCAATTGACATTCTGCTGCGCCTCTTTAACAGTGACAGGATGGCCTTCTTGGAGGACTTTGTGGATGGTGATGAGCGCCTTGAAGGTTTGGACCTCGTCCGCCATGACCGGTTGCACTGGGTTTGGGTCAGCCCTCAAGCTCAAGTGGTGTCGCTGACATCAAGCTTACCCTTCATTCCCGCCCAAAAGGACAGAGACGAGCGGTGGTCCCATGTGTAGACGATGCAAGATCGGACGTGTTTTCTCTTGGGCGCCGTCTCTTCGATGCTGGTAGCCTTTCGAATGTTGATGGCCAAATCAGACTCGGTCTTCGCCATGTCGATATTACGACCGGTGCCGGTCGCGAGAGCAGGGTAAGACATGTTGGAGGAGGAAGGATGGTCGTCGACGTGTTGCGTTCTCCCAAAACCGTCGTAGAGGGCACCTGCTCCTGTGCGCCTTCTCCCCGGCGACGAATCGTGGGTTGATGGGACGAAGAACGCCAGTCTGACGGATGTTTAAGGTAAATGAGAGTTTAATAATGTATGACCGTAGGGTTTGAGCCTGGTGGCCTGCAGTGAGGGTGTGTGAAGGGGTGACAGTGGATCGCCCCGTCCGCAGTTTGACCTGTCACAGCCGCCTGGGTGTCAATGACATAGAATAATTCAATAAAATGACTATTAGGCAGACGAATTTCGATAGGTTGGTTGGCAGCAGAGCAGGGAGGAGCTGGTCGTAACCACCTGGCCCTTAGTCTCCGCAACGTCCGCCCCCCAATAAGCCCTGGAAAGTCAGGCCTTATGGAGCCATGAACACGCGTGCAGGTGGCGGAAACAGCCTGGAAACCTCGTCGTCAGCCCCCCAGCCCCAGGTAAAAGAAACGCTTGCCCAGCTATTGGCCTCATCCGCAGCCGCAGTTTCCGGTGAAATGTCTTTATCTGTCTCGCCTGCGCACACGACAGGCTTGGATAGTTACATACAAGAGTCCACGCATACGCACTCAAAGCTTTCGCAAGCTCAATGAATTCGATTGCAATTGCTCGGCACGGTTGGTCTTAGCTGTGCGAAATCCTGCGCCGTCACAGACGACCTTAGGTCCACTGGCGCCGACTAACTCGCATGATGATTATGTATACATGCCAATCTCTTGCCTGCTTAATTCTTCATCCTTTTGCGTGAGAGGCTGAGAGCCCTCCTTTCCCCCTTCTGGTGTCGGACCTGGCTCTTTGACCTCCTCTCCTCTCCCATCGTGTACGTCCGGCTCGCTAGGATCACTCTTACGAGCAGGTAAGGGTGGCGGTTGGAAGGGCTCTTCTGTCGACGTCGCGGTGGGATCAGTAATTGCGTCGTCGCGAACTGGTAATGGCAGTGGGTTAGGTTGCTCTTCTCGATCGACGGCTTCGCCATGCCCAAAAAACTCGTCATGGTGCTCGTCGGTTGCAGGACTTGCGGGAGCAGAATCCTGTGGTGCTTCAACCACCAATACCTCATTTTCAACATCATCATCAGCCGGGGCAGAGCTTTGTCTTTTTCGTCTCTCTGGTAACGGCGGTTTTGGCGATGACTTGGCCGAGATGGTTTCAGTTGACCCGTCAATATCAGGACGCTTCGGTAGCATAGGCGGTGGTACCGGCTTCCGCTTTGGTGCGAGGAAGGAATTCTGTTTCGGCCTTTCAGGGGGAGGTAACGGAACTCCAGGCGGTGGTAATGGCCGGCCACGACCCATCGGCTCTCGAGGAGTCGGTGGACTGGTGCCAGCTTCATCTGCACCTCTCGCGGTGGAAGCTTGAGCTTCACGCTGTCTGTTTCTGGCAAGCACTCCCCAACCCCATTTCTGTGCTGCTGCCGCCGCTGCATTCACTGAGGCAAGGGCTTGCTTCCGATCTGCACTCGTCAATGATCTTGCACTAAACGTAAAGTTCTTGTTGGGCTTTTTGTCTTCTTGCACCGAACCCGGTCTCTCGTTCGTTTGAAGCTGCGGGTCTGAGGAGCGAAATGAAGTTTGACTTGCATTTGACTGGGCGCGTGGGAGTGATGATGATCTTCGTGATAAATTGCCGTTCTGCTCGCCGTTCTCTGACACGCCAGATGCTGTACTCGAAGATCGCTCTTTCATGGCTGTTGCCATGGCTGACTCTACCGGAGACGAGCTGGTGGCTGAACCTGAGTCTTCCTGGGTTCCAGACGAAGATCTCGCGGATATATCTTTTAGAATCGAGGCCACACTGTCTTTGGAAGCAGCCGGATCGGTTCCTCGCGTAGGTGTGTTGGCATCTGCATGGTTGGTTGAAATCGTGGGATCCGCTGCGTTTGCAAACGAAGTCGATCGCAGCAGCCGGGGCGTCAGAGGTGTCACAGGTGTCACAGGATCTGCTTTCTCCGTCTTGTCCACCGAGTTTGCCCTCTTCTTACCCCAGATATCATTCAACGAGGCCATCGACTTCTTTGCAGAGTTCGACTTTCCCAGATTACCGGCGTCGGTCAGAATCGGCATACTCATAACCCTTTCATCCTTTGAAAGGTCCGCAGGCGTTTGGACACCCGAGTTCTCTGCTTCTGCCGCATCCTCTGGTTCCTCGTCAGGAATCACAGTCGTAGTGGTATCAGTATCCTTTTTCCAGATGCCGCCACGGTATTTCTGGTATCTGGTATCGAAGAACGGTACATCGTCCCAGAATGGATGGACAATGCTTTCGGCCACCACTTCTCGGATTCTGCTTTCAATGGCCTTGAGAATAAATGTGTAGGTGATTTGCCGCGAACTGACAATAGGCTCGATGTCGAGGTCGAGCTGTGGCATTTTCTCGAATGTAAACCAGAGTCTGTTGCTGGGCGGCGGTTTGCACCTGAACAATGCATGGCCCTGGAGTTTCTTAGCAGAAACAGCCAACACCATATCGACTTCTCGGGCTTTGAAGCGAGTGCCCAGGTCGATGCGCGCCGTAGCTGCGATTTCGATTCTAAGCCCTCCCGAGTAGGTAACGTCGGCTTCGACGGTGCAGTCTCCATCAACGGTAAGGTCTCTCAACCTAGGGTTGGTGAAAAACGGAGCTCCAGTTCCCAGATCGATCTTGCGTAACCCTAGCTTCGTGATGAATGTGGGCTTCTTGACTCTTGAGATCTTCTTGGTCAGCTTCTCACGTATGAAGCCTTCCAGCTCGGGTGTCTGGTAAATGGCCAGAAAAACACGCCCGATCATGGCATTGAGCCACCTGGTCTGGAGATACTCCTCAGAGGAATGTAGTTTCTGCACCAGCAGCACTGCATGATTGGTATCAAACAGTTGCGGGACAGGTGGATCTTCGCCGAGACTCTTCTCCTGGTTTTTTAAGATGGCGTGATAGAAGTCTTCTTTCTCCGACTGACTTTGACCAAAAAGAAAGAATGGTAACGAGGTGGCCTTGTCACCGATCTGGGTCTTCTTGCGTCGCAGTCGAATCGAATTGCGTTTGATGTATAATTCTCCTTCGGGTATGTATTCTCCACCGGCAAAGAGATCGACTTCGTGGTATTCGAGAGAGATGACGTAGCGAACTTCGAGTTGCTGTATGTCATCGTAGAGCATGAGGTGCCCGTGTCTGTCCGCGGATCAGTCTGGTGCCTATTCTGGGCTCTTCACTGGGACCAACCTGAGCACAATATAGAAGACATTGTTTGTTTGTTTCACATTCTTGCCTGCGACGTCCTTGGTTGGCTCTATGGAGGGTTTCTGGGATCGATCGAAGATGCTTCTGTACATGCTCTGGTAGACGCTGGGGGACTCCTGCGCGACCACATCGCCTGCAGGTGTGACTCGGTCTGGAGGCTTGCTCACGACCCCATTTGGTACGTACTCTCTGTGGACTGCGAAATAGCCGGCGGCCACGTCCGAGTCATGCTTGCGGTGAAATTGCTCGGCCAAATCATCGGTTCGAGTCTTGAAGGCCTCCTTGTCGTCGTCAGGACGAAGCAATTGTGCGGGGTCATTTTTTGCCTTTTCCTTCTCGGCTTGCTCATCGTACGGAGGGAGGGTGTAGTAGGCATGCAGGAAGACTAGGGCGACCAGGAGAGGCACGAAGGTGAGACCTCCGAAGACGTATACGAAGAGGAACCATTTGATTGAACCCATTTGCTAGCGCCGCATTGGAGAAGCTCCACCGGTGCGCACAGTCAGGCGAAGGCCATGGACAGAGAAGGGAGAACAGGAAGAGGATTCTGATTGAACAATTCAAATCATCGGAACACTGGCATGGCTTGACGTGTCCAGAAGGAGTAGTACATGAGACTAGCAGGAGGCGAGTAGCAGCAGGCGGGTGTCAGGTGCAATTGACGGGCAACCCAAAGGGAAGTTGAGGCAGCAATGGAGACGCCGCCGGCAACACCAATCGAGTGACGTAGAGCAGCCATGGGGACTGTGGAGCCCATTCACATTGATCTGGTGGCGGGGGCGGAAACAGGCAAGACAAGCGAGACGCGACAGACTAGACACATTTTGCCCACGATACATTGTTACGAGTATTGGCGCTGTCAGACACCGAGACTTCAACCCTGCCATTCAGCCGCCACAGCTGCCATCCCTTACAGCTGTGAACCTACACATACCTGGCTCCCACATATGTATCCAATATCACGAGCCTCACCTATCATTCCCTTGTCGTAGGCACGACCTAGGCTCACTGCGTACTAGCAACATGCTGCCATGATGCAAGGAGGGCAGTCTACAAGGAAGGCAGTTCTGCGAGGAGGGCAGTCTGCAAGGAGGGCAGTCTGAAAGCCGAAAGCCCTGGCTGCTTGGTGTGTTGATATGAGGCGATGCCCTCGTCCTCCTCGTCCTCTTCCTGCTCCTCCAGACTCCAGATACTTCTCCTCCTCCTGAGAACAAAGCTCTACCAGTGATAGTCTACAAGCATCTCACCATGATCGCCAAAGACACTTCAATCCGCCCGGATCCCTTTGCGGGAATGGGCAGTTTTACTATCCTTGTCCACTACCCCGAATGCCGTCCCCCTGGTCAAACTGTGCAAACTGTGCCTTGCGTCGAGCGATTGTCGACGGTCCTTACATCCGGCAATGTGAAAGTAGCCGAATTTGAAAGAAAGGGAAGGTGCCCTGACCATCCCTTCGGTGAGATCTGATTCTGAAGGAGACTGCACTACTCCTAGCTGACAGAGGACTTAGCCGGAGGTGCTTCTTGACCACCACGAACACTACCTAGGGCCTGAATGTACTGCCTCTTTACAGACACAAGCAATCAGGAACTCTGAACGGGAGGGAGACTCAGGCCTGCATGCGAGGCAGGAGGTACTCGGCAGGAATGTCACGGACGCCATTGATGGACACTTGGAAAACCTCCACTATGCTGTGCTATGTCATTACCAATCCATAGTTTCATGATCTGCCGTCTCCAGCATCTTCAAGACTGGTAGAATCGCGGCCTCATCATTTGCCACCGCAGCTTTCTGTTTCGTTCGTGAGTAGAATACTGGACAGTCCTTGCTGTCACACCTCGTCTCTTCTCCCCATCCCGACCCCTCGCAAGAACGACACACTTTGGCGAATTGTGCTGCCTTCCTCTCTGCCTTGACCAGCCGTGACCGTAGCTTGAACATGCTGTCTGCAGAGCGCTGATAACAGCGACGGCATAACGGGGACTTGGTGTCCGCCGCATCTCGGCAAACTAAACACGATGATGACTTCATGTAGAACTCGATTGTCCTTTGCCTTAACCCACCCTCCTTTCCATTCACAATCCTCCCCGCTTCGACTCGTCTGATGGGTCGATATTTGGGCATTTCGTCGTACCATTGTCGGACATTGGCCCCCACCAAGTTGAAGATGCGTTCCAATGGCGGGATGATATTCTTCGAAATATAGTATTCTGCATCCAGTGCAGAGTAGACATCATTTAGGAGAACATCCGGTGCCACGCAGCGATCGATCAACCGCGCACCAGGTCCGCCGGTAACGACAACGTAGGGCACTCTTTCCCCATACTGAGGTTCCAGTCTGGGGTCTTCGATCATCTTCCGCGCACTGATCAACGCACCCGGAGGTGGTGGGCCCTTGTCACGGTACGTTCCCAGCTTCACTTCTCGGGCAAAGCAGAAGTCTTGGATCGAAACTTGGCCTCGCATGATCTTGGCACACTGAGCCTGGAAGTAAGATTTGACTTGACTGAGATCTGAGGTGCGAAACAAAAGCTTCAGTGCAGTCTCTTCCATCTTTTGCTCGGCTGGCGTTCCATCTCGGCGCACCGTCTCAATTCCTTTGGCATCGAACTCCGGTTCAGTTTGCTGTCGGCTTTCGTACTTGAACCCCACGTATCTCTTCTTTGCGAGCAAGACGCACGGGTGATATACCTTCTCAAACTTCAACTTGATAGGTCGAGGATTCGTCTTCGTGATGGCCTCTGCAATCTCCTCTCCAATGTCGAATGCTTGCTCCCTCGTCCTCCCCTTCAAGTAGACGAAAAGGCTGTCGGTGTCGCCGTATACCACCTCAGCACCCCACCGTTCAACCGAGTGTATCAAAGCAATGGCCCTCTCTAGCGTCTCCCGCCCGGTTTGGACAATACTGTCGGCGATTTCCGAGCAGGGCATTCTCCCCGAAAATGAAGCCGACGTGTAGCCATACGTGACATTGGCAATGAGCTTCAAAGCTAGCTGCCGGTTATTCAGTAATCGTTGCAACGTCTTGTCTTCTTTGTCGACTTTCATTCCGCTCTTGACCATGACTCGAGTCTCCAGAATCTCGCTCAACATCTTTGCCAACAACGATTTCCTGATCTCTGATTTAGCATACATTATGCCATTGGGTGCAATGTTGATATGGTCTTTGAGTAGTTCGATCAATCTCTGCTCGCGCCGATATTCTGTGAAGCCCATCTTGTTCGTGCCTCGCCAGCTAACAACTCGACCGAGAAAGGTCGAATAGCAATAATTGTAAGCAATCATGACGCTGGGATACAGGCTCTGAAAGTCAAGAACCAGGAGCGGGCTGGTATAAAAGCCGCTTTGCGGTTCCATCACCAGTGGCAGGCATTCCAAGGCATTTTGTCCTCCAACTTGTCGGCGACCGGGTGACACCAAGATGAAGTTCTCAGGCTTCGCAATCCGAAACATCAAAGACTCAACCTTGAACTGAGATCCTCGTGAGATCACCGAGAACCAATCGACTCCCAGTAAGCGCGCCTGCTCACTTGTCCTCGGCACAAGCTCATTTGCTTCGAGAATATCGATATCAATCTGAACTCGGGAACTGAAGTACTCAGTGACCTTGGACAGATCGCGTGGGTTCCGGCTCTTGTACCATTTGGTCAGATCAGAAAAGCTATAGTGAGGTATTCTCCGGTGCAACAGGTGGAAGACCACGTTTTCCATGGTATAGCCCAGCAAGTTCAGTTCGCCACGCATTGCTCTCCAGATGTTTATTGTATGCCGCCCAGTAATTCGAATGGTGGATGTGTGGTTGAAACCCCAGCGGTCATCTTCTTTGCCAAACCTGCCATGGGACTGAGACTTCATCCTAGACAGTTCGTCGCAGTAGTTGAGGTCGTACTTGACACGAGCTCTTTCAATGAGATATCCCCATGAGCTGTTATGGACTTCATACCCAGTCAAGACATCGGGGTCATATTTTCGGACGATATCCACCAGCTTGGTAAGCGCATCAAGCTCAGTGGCTTCCTCTTCTACGTCGTATGGGACATCGCGGCTGATTCTCTTCGCGCTGTGTCGTTCGTCAGCGACCACCAAGATTCCCATCTGGACACCCTCCTTGCGGCCAGTGGGTTCGATGTCTTCGTCGTCATCACTTTGGACGCACCAAAATATGCATGCAACAGCGTCCTCGTCAGGATTTGGTGCAAGAGAGCCTCGGGTATTGACATGAATTTCCAGACTCATTATACTCATATACTGCGTCTCGTGTAGCACGCTGGTGCTAGGTTGCTGCGAAGCGTATTTGAAGCCATGCTTGTTGATCTGTGTTGGACCGTCGATCTGTGATAGTTTCGTTATCCGTTTTGCGACATCCACAGACGCGTTTCTCACAGAAGAGGGGTTCTGCTCATCCTTGAGCCAATTGAGGACATCAACATTTCGTGGAGGAGCCTCAGCAATGACCCATTCGGAAATGGTGCAACGCTTCCGTCTCTGATTGTCTCGAGTACGTTCTTTCTTAAAGTCGACTAGCCGAGGCGGTTTGCGACCAGATGTCGCCAACGAAGTGCCAGTAGGATCAAAGTCGGGGAGGTATGGCACAGTTGTGCTTCCCAACTTGAACTCACGCCCAGCGTATTCTCGAGCTTGTTTGGGAACATCAGCCTCATTGCTATAGTATGCTTCCTGATAGATGACATCCGGAAGACCATATTCCCACATAGTTGATTCGACTTCCTTGAAGCGTGGCGGACAGGACTGATACAGTTGCACAACATTGTCAGCTTCTGGTTTTGGTAGACCTTTCAAGCTGAAACTAGGGAGATCTGACGACCGTGTACTTCGTCCTGTGGTAGGAGGAGCTGGAGTGTCAAATACGGTTCCTGTAGACTTTGAAGGAGTCTTGAGTGCTGTAGGAGTTGTTGGAGCCTTCGCAGCTGAGCCATCGGAATCGTTCTGGGATGCACCGCTTTTCTGGCTTAGTCGGAGCATCGTGGTAGGATCGCTTGGGTTCTTCACCGTAGGGAAGGACAATGCCGACTGTTGCGAAGCGCAAAAGGTCCTAGACTCGTCTAAGGGGTTACTCTTCAGCTTGCCATTATGTTCTTCATACGGTTGCCGACCAAGGCTTAATTGAGCCCGTTGCTTCTTATCAGCTGTCAGATCCGCGGCGGACGCAATATCCTCAGGCTTGCCAAATAAGTCGAAATCCGTCTCCGGGCTGGAGAAATTGAGGTCGGGCACCACATTCTCTTCATCAACTAGATATTTCCGTCGCTTTCTGGATGTGAAGGTCGGTGCATCCGCAAATCTCGGTCTCTTAGCAACATTTGGTGGAATGTTTTCGCCGTGACTGGTGCTGGTCAAGTAGTCTGCAGGGACTTTGAAAGTATCGACTATCAGATGGTCTGTATCCCCGGCAGGACGAATGCCGTGTTTTTCATACTCAGAAGAGCTTATAGGAGTTGTCACCGCATGATCGACTGGTCCACTGGTGTCACTGCTGAGGCTCTCCCTTTGATCTGGTTGCTGCAAAGTATCCTTGGCTGATTGATGACCGTCTTCTATACCAAACTCTAAATCATCGGCCAACACTTCAGCGAGAACTCGGTCGAACTCCATTTGTAGACGATCTTCTTCATTCTGAACCTCAGCTTCTTGTGAAGGCTGGACGCGTTTGGGGTACAGATCCTCGACACTTTCAAGGGCAGTTGGAACGGTCTGCTCTAGTGATGAGCTTTGAACAAACGTGTCGAAAGCAAGATGTCGCTTGTCACTACTGCGATGCTCCTCTGCCGCAAGCTGGCGGATTTTCTCACGATACTCGTCTTCGTGGATCCAGCCACCAGCAGTGTTGTTGCGAGGATCAGCGGACATGGAAATAAGCACTTCTGCAGGGAACGGACTGCTTTTCATATCGTTCAGCCCCATCCTCATCTTTCTCCGTCGCGTCTCATCTTTCCATAGACCAGCCATGCTCTGGACGAATTTGGCGTCCGCCGGAATGGGATGAGTCCGTTCGATGAAGTCGTGATGAAGGAGCCGTGCGTCGACATTATTGCGATTCAATATGTCTTTGACATGGACGTCTACTTCAAGAGCGCAGTGACTTTGCTTTGGAAGCGCGACCTCGTCCGAAATGTGTTCTGGCGGGATGGATAGGTCATGCCATTGATGTAGAAGGTTACTCAATTCAGCATATTTGGGGACTGGCCCACGAAATTTGACCGTCTCGCATTCGATGTACCCGCAGCCATAGAGGTTATAGTCGCACATCCACTGCGCCAGGTATTGCAGGTGACTTTCATGTGGCTGCAGTACTCTCTTCATGACGGCTCCCTCGCGCAGCAGGTCGGCCAATCGCGTCATGTGTAGAGGATTGAGAAGGTAGATCTTGAGGTAGAACTTGTATCCGACGTGGAAGCCGTAAAAGGGAATGCCCTTGACCAAGGAGATGTGGGCGACATAGCGATGTTTGCCCTCGTAGATGTTCTTGCGATAGCTGGCTGCAAGAGCATGCTCAATAGACAATTGCAGGTTTTTTATAGCCACATCGACATCTCTTGGAACCAGGCTCCCGCTGTATTCAATGTACGTGTATTGAAGAGCCCCATGAATGTGCATCAACACCTTTTGCCCGGTTGGAGTCGCGCCAAAGACGCGAATGACGGATATTCGAGGCCTGAATTTGGGATTTTGGCCCACCGCGTCAAGAGGGACTGGCGGGTCTAAGCCGTCAATCGGGACAGCCTGGTAATGATCGAGACAATTGAGGCGAAGTCGAAAAGTTTCCATCGTGGAGAGGATGAGGTGAACGACGCGTCGCTGTCATGCTGGCGGCGTTGTGTCGTGCATGCGGAAGCGAGGATGGGAGGAGGAGGTGGAGCTTGGCAAGACGGTATGAAGAGGACTCATTCAATCGAGGTCCAGCTTGGGATATTCATTTACTCAATAGAGTCAAAGGCAGCTGCATCATGAAGTAAAGGAGGTGGATTTTTTTACGGAGTACTCATCTACTCGTACCAGTCCATCGAGCGTGAAGCTGCCAAGCCAATGTTTACGAGTTGAACTTGAAGTGGGGGTCATAGTGCCACCAACCCATACACGGTACCTGACCACTATTGCCTCTTACCACTCCCTTCTACCACTAAGAAGTGCCCCCCCCTTCAACACGTGAGAAGGAGGCTCTCGCTCTGACCTAGCATCCTTGTCATCTTTATCTTTCCTATTAATCGGCTGCCATGTCGGAATCCGAGTTAGAAAGAATGCAACGCGCGCTACTGGTAATTCAACAACAACGAGAGACAGCTCAACAACAACTAGAGAGAGAGACACAACAACTAGAGACAGAGACACAACAACTAAAGACAGAGACACAACAACTAAAGACAGCTCAACAACAACTAGAGACAGCTCAACAACAACGAGAGACAGAGACGCAACAACTAGAGACAGCGAGGCAACAACTAGAGACAGCTCAACAACAACGAGAGACAGAGACGCAACAACTAGAGACGGCGAGGCAACAACTAGAGACAGCGAAGCAACGCGCCGAGACTGAGTGGCAACGCGTCGAGACAGAGAAGCAACAACTAGAGACAGCGAGGCAACAACTAGAGACAACGAGGCAACAACTAGAGACAGCGAGGCAACGCGCAGACACATGGAAGCAACGCGCCGACACAGCGAAGCAACGCGCCGACACATGGAAGCAACGCGCAGACACAGCAGAACAATTAATCGCAAGAACGTCCTTTCCGCAATTCCTCCAAGCATGCCACGAACATTTTACTGTCCCTCTTCGCGTCGAGACCAACCTATCCCTGACGACGAGGGGAACAATTACGAGTCCACAGGGAAAAAAGCATCCTGCCTATCTCCGTCCGTGGAATGATTTCCCGCAAATGCACCTCCACTATTTTGACGCCGCATACGATATTCTCGACAATAATCACGAGCAACGCTTGTTCAGCCCCTATATCGCGCTCCAAGAGGAGGGACGAATGGTCTGTGGTGATCCACTTACGAGCAAGAGAGATTTGGAAATCTACGATTATGTTGCTGTGGGACAGAAGGTCAGAATGGTCTTACAGCAGCTGTTGTCTATGGATGGAGCACAAGCGCTGTTGAGTGGATGCGCCGATGTCCAATTCGCGAATCATCTCACCGCGCTGCGGAAGGGGGAACCAGACGACGCTGGGAATTCAGACGTAGATCAGGCCTGCATCGTTAGACATTTGAATGGAGAGCGCAGTCTGCTCTTTGTCCGCGAATTCAAAGCGGCGCACCAATTGAGCACCGAGCACCTGCGCGCTGGCCTTCGGAAAATGACTGTCCGAGATGATGTTGTTCAGCGTGCGACAATTCCTACCGACGCTGCTGAGAAGTTCAAATACGATGCCGATCGACTTGTGGCTGCAGCAATTACGCAGACGTTCCAGTACATGATCGACAACGGTCTCGAGTATGGCAGTTTTACAACGGGTGTTGCCGAAGTTTATCTACGGGTGCTCAAAGATGATCCTGCAACGGTCTATTACTATCTGGCCGAGCCTGCGTTGGATATTGCGCCGGCTGATCCAGCTGGTTTCCGTTATCCATTTACCGCAGTCAGTCGATTGCTTGGATTTTGTCTCATGGCCATGGCTTCTCCTGCGCGAGACCAGGCCTGGCGGCATCACGCGTCGGAGCACTTGCAGATCTGGTAGATAGATTTCGAGGAAATCCTGCCTGATAGAATAGGTAGAGTATCAATAACAGGTTTCAGATAGTAGCACAGACTCAAAGCATGAAGAGCGCATACTTATCGGAGTCGTAACGCATATGCTATATACTGGTGTAGAGTACTTGGCGTTGGGGGGGCTGAAAGGTCCTGGCGTTTCCTGACAGATAGTAAGTACGCAAGGTCCTCCCTAGGGACGATAGTTACTACCGCGGGGATCGACGCGGATACTCTAGGCAGGTAGGGCCTCGAGAGGTGAGCTTCCCGGGGGCTGCCTCAGGTCTTCCAGGCTTCCATACTTCCAGGCTTCCAGGCTTCTAGGCTTCCAGGCTTCCAGGGTTCCCGGGCTTCCAGGGCTTCCAGGGCTTCCAGAGCTTCCAGTTCCCGCTAACAGACTTCTCTACAAGGTACCACCCGACCACTATTGCCTCTTAATCAAAGGCAGCTGCATCATGAAGTGAAGGACGGGTAATTGTTACAAAGTACTCGCGTACTCGTACCAGTCCATCGAGCGTGAAGCTGCCAGGCCAATGTTTACAAGTTGAACTTGAAGTGCGGGTCACGATGCCACCGACGCATGCGCGGCACTGTAACCGACCACCCTCCCGCCAAGAAGTGCCCCCCTTACATACACAAGCGAGAAGGATGCTGTCGCTCTGATCTAGCATCCTTGTCACCCTTGTATGCCCATGACCATGGCTGAAAGTACAGGCACCACCCACGCATCCCGATCCGTAACTCTTCCCTCCTCCCGCTAAGAAGTGGGCCCCCTAAACAAGCGAGAAGGATGCTGTCGCTCTGATCTAGCATCCTTGTCACCCTTGGGTGATCGTGACCACAGCCATAGCTGAAGGTACCAGCACCACCCACGCATCCCGATCCCTAACTCTCTCCTCCCTTTCATTCACAGCTCTCTCCAGTCTTTCCCAGTTGTCCTTCGCATTTCCCCCTAGCTCACTGGTTTCACAGTCTTTTGCCAGTCGTCTTCGCAATGTCCTCGCGATACCCGAAAATTCTATCTGAAATGAACAAGACCATCACTTTGCTGGACCAGAGATGTCACGTTCTAATGAAATATCGAGCACTGTTTGAAGCCCGCCTTGTCATCACGTTTGGACGCCTTGAGACTCCGACACGGGCTGTAAAGCGATCAGAGAACAAGGTTTACCTCCGTAAATCGAAGGAACAGTACGCCCGATGTGTTTATTTGGAGATTCTGGAGGAGCAACCCTCCCTCTATCTTCCATTCATTCTCGCCGTCTCTCCCGCCGGCTGCCGAGGCTTCCATGCCTTTGAATTCCTCCAATACTACAACGAGCAGCCGATTGCACTGCCAGCAATCTATGAGCTTAACAACGAGGCCCGATGCTATATCAGAGACATATCAAAGAAATGCCATTTCGAAGACAACCGTGGCTTCATGAAATTGATGTCAGTTCTCTTCCCGAGCACTTCGTCAATGTGTTTTCCCCGACCCATCAGCGCAGTGGAAACACAGAAGCCCCATGTATATGGCTACGCGAATCGGGCTGCAGTCCACGACCTCTTTGGTGACTATATTTCAGAAGCTGTCGAAGAAGCTCCGGCACGGACGCAGGAGAAGGCAACCCTCGCACCCTCGATGACACAGTGTGTCAAGACCACTTTCTCCCAGCGTGAATTCAAAGATGCCGTCATTGTGCTTGACATTGGACGTGCCTGCAAGGTGGCAGAGGTACTGTTCCCAACGCTGGTTCTTCCTCTCTCCAGGAATTCCGAGGACAGTCAAGCCGAGCAAGTTCGAGATAACGCACATTTCACTTTGAAAGGGGCGTCCACTGCGGCCATGGAATCAGTATTTTCCCCCAGGATATGCGAAGCGATCGAGGCTAGCGAACTCAGGGCATGGGAGAAAGCTCATTACCTCCACGATACCACAGATTGTGTGACCATGAAGGTATTCCGTGCGCCACCCCACGCAGCTTTCATTAGTGTGCGCCTCCAGTATTTTTCAGCCCGTCCAATGCTTGTTGAGCTGTACTCTGCAGGACGCCCTAATATGTATACTTCACCTTTGCTCTTTTGAATGAGATGGACACCCGTGCAGGTACGAGGATCTGCCCGTCGCCATCTGTTGACCAGATAGTTTTCCCTCTCATGTCACGAAAGGTTATCTGCTGGCCACCCAGAAAATAATACTGCCGGGCATATCCCTCCGCAGGAATATAGACCGCCAGCTGTAAAAAGCAGTCCTTGAAAAAGTCATCGGGCTCCGTAAGAGGCTTCCATGAATTTCGCTGTGAAAGGTTAGCCCATTGTCTTTGACAGCGGAAAAGTGCAGACACATACCAGGGATTCCTCAGTCACCGCCACTTCTTGTGCCATGCAGGGGGAACTGGACTATGCGTTGTCTGGCCCTATCTTCTTCGATCGCACTTCGTTTGGTGGGGGTTTGTCGAGGATACGATCGCACTCAAATACACCACTGCGATGTGATATTCCTCAGACGAGGCGTCAGCTCTGATACAACAACCACCCCTCCAAGGCCGACCAATCTGAACAAATTTCAATTTCGATGAATCGATTCAGGTGCTTGGAGGGGTAAAGCACAGGAGCGCGTGAATCTGGTGCCCCAACGTCAGGGCCACGGTCGAGCGAGGCTCAGCCCACGTGACCGTGACTGTGGCTGGCCGTCATTTATGCCAACTGGCGCGGCACTGTGGCTCGCGACAGGGCGGGTGCATCTTGCCACACATGGTGGCCACGCCCACTGCGCCCAGGCATGTGCCATTCTGCCATTCTACCCCAGGTGCCCAGAGTGCCAGCCTTACCTGTAGCCTTACCTGTAGCCTTACCGGTAGAAGTTGCCCCCACCCTCCCAACACCCCTTCATTGAAAAACACAAAAGAGGATGGAGGAAAGTATCAAGCTGAGAAGCTTCCAATGACTCTGCACGATGTCGTCCTTGACCTTCAGTAGCTAGCAAAGGAGTTCGGCAAACGAGTTCTGGGGAGCATCCTCTCATGCCCCAACGCTACCCACACAACAGGCCGCATGGGCGGTTACCGGCCTTACGGCGCGTCTCGATGCTTTCGGTCCAACCACCTCTATAGAGTCTCGCATATTGTGGCTGCGAGCTATTGCCTCTAGCTCGCATTCCCGTTGGCTGTCCAAGCCCAGCTGAACCGCGTGACATTCTCTGTCCTGTCTGACTTCTCTGGCCTCTGTGTCCACGCCGTGGTAAGTATCAAACTGATTTTGCCGCAGCATCATGATCCAGGATTGAAGCCACGAACGTCGTGTTAGAACTTGGACTCTGTGTTTTGCAAAGTCTCATATGTTGTACAGTATGATGGGAGACGACACAGAGGGACAGAGATCAACAGTGAGGCTGAATCCCGACAAGTTGGCAATCCCAATCACTGCTGTCAGTGGAAAACCGAGTTTTCAACCTCGCTCATCCAATCAGAAGCCATGTCAAAATGTCGGTAGACTACGGACTTGAGGAGCACCAGCCTAATCCGTGAAATAGACTGGGATCATTGGGCCCCGTGCATTGCATTCAAAGCGAGAGGTCAAAGCGAGAGGTCGGGCTACCTTGTCATGGCTGCTCCTCAGTTGTCTTTTCTATCCTGGCCCTCCCATGGTCCTCTCGTCCTCCTCTCTGGCATCCTCTTCATCTCAGAGCTGGGACAGGAAATTTCCAGTTGCCTGCCTTTTGAGCACAGATCTTTGGGCACGAACCAAACAAAGAAGCGTGAGAAGGTTGCAATACAGTGTGGTAAGACTCGACAAACTCTTGGGCCTCGTCCATTCGTTCGTCAGGCTTACAGACAACAGCGTCACCCCCAACGAGGTTGAACGGAGTGCCTGACATATGCTCAGTTGCATCTCAGCGTCGACGTATTAGGTCACAGAAAATCATCAAATCGGGCTACGAAGGAGCTCTGAGTCTTCTCAGGTTTGTATTGTCCACCTGCCCACCAAGAGCCCGTCATTCTCCAAACCAAGAACAATGTCATTGGTGAAGGCAGACACAAGAGCGAGAGAACTCTTCAAACCCTCCGGCTGGTCAAGGACGAAGATCTAACTAGAAGCATTTGCTATAGGACAATTCAATCAAGATTCCACTCTGCCTCGCCGTCATTTCTATCCTGAAAAATGCCTGCCAAAAAAAAATCATCTACTGGCAGCAATTACAGACGTAAGTGGACTAAGGAGGAAGACGTGAAGCTTCACCGCCGTCGCGCTGCAGGCAACACTTGGCCGGTAACTGCCGAAGACATGCCGGGACGTACTCCACGTGCCTGCTACGAACGTCATTCATTGATGCGCGAGACAGGAGACAGAGAGAGGCCAGCTCGAATGCATCGCTTCAATGCAGCGGAGGACTTGAAGCTTACAGAGCTTCGCGAAACCGGCAGAACCTGGAAGATGGTTGCAGAGGAAATGCCAGGAAGGGACCACCGTGCCTGCGAACGACGCTGGGTGTACCTAAAGAGAGGGGAGAGACGTCCGCAACCACGCCGTGCTGCTGCCAGCCCTCCCATCAAGCTTCCCATCCAGACTCGCATCCAGCCTCGCATCCAGCCTCGCATCGAGCCTCGCATCCAGCTTCCTGTTGAGCACCCCTCATATTGGGAGGTGGTGCTTCCTGTGGTGCCTCCTGTGGTGCCTTCTGTGGTGCTTCCTGTCGAGGTTCCTGTCCATCCCAACCATTATTGGAATGTGGTGTGTTGAGTGGCACAAAGATAGTTTCGGGCAATCAGGTCCATCGAGGATCAATTTGAGTGGTACAAAGATAGTTTCGGGCAATTAGGTTCATCGAGTATCAAATTGAGTGGCACAGAGATAGTTTCGGGCAATTAGGTTCATCGAGTATCAAATTGAGTGGCACAGAGATAGTTTCGGGCAATTAGGTCCATCGAGTATCAAATTGAGTGGCACAGAGATAGTTTCGGGTAATTAGGTCCATCGAGTATCAATGACTATGACGAAGTTCCTCATCTATCAAATCATTGCCGTAAGAATAGAGCAACCTCCCCGTGTGATCAGCCAAGAGGCGTTCACCTGAAGGACAATATTTCTCCAGGGTTTACCACCCCGCATCTTTCTCTACCAGGAAGGCGAAAATTACTGACGAGTAAGGGGCTTCCTTATTTCCTCGGAATCGCCTCACTTTCTGTAGAGGACAGCGGATTTGTTGGGCAAAAGTGAGGTGGCTGTCTGAGAAGCAAGGGATGCCTAACTAATTAGGCAACTATTTACATCCCTAGGTAAGCCAGAGACCGACATTTACAGGGCATGAATGGCGCTTGGGACAGCCCCGAGGGGCCATGCAGCAACCCCCCAGTTTCACCACTCGGGCGCCTTCATTGCCCCCGAAACCCCCCAGAACTGCAGAAGGTACGGGCTGCGGTTGACTGAGAAACTGCGTCGATCCATGGGAGGCTCGATTCATCTTCAAGAATGGGCTTTAATGTGGGAATGAATAGAATCTTTGGAAGAATTGAAAAAAGATTGGGTCCAAATTAGACAGATTATAGATAGCAACCGAAAAAAGACCACCAGATCATGTCCGTCAAAAAAAGACAGCCAACTCTGAGGCAAAGTGGGCAGGACAAGTACATAGCACTATACCACCGCCAGCAGTTCACAAAAGAACTGCAAATGTCATCAACTTCATTAGAGGTTTTTTTTTCCATCTCAGGATTCATCGACGGCCGTGCCGTCGTTCCTTTGTTAAGCAATCTGACTTCCCAGGTAAAAACAAAAAACAAAAACAAAACTTGAACACCACCGGGAAGAAACTCCAACAGAAAAATCCGCCCGAGAAAGATCGGCGGTGAAAATGTCCAGCGCTGTCAAAATTTCCTCCCATTTCATCCAACTAGCCTGCAAGGGTTGGCATGAAAAAAAAACTTTTGTGTCCTCGTCATAAGTCCAAACTTTTTCTCGTTGTCAACAAATGTCTCTGTCACATTTGAATCTGCGGCGATGATGTGCTCAGTGCTGGAGCCGCCGGCGGCGGTTGATGTGTTCGGGATTTCCTTGACACACAATTAGTATCAAATCACCACTCCTTGAAGAGGTGGGGTGTCGTGTGAATGCTCACCGTAAGACAAGTCGGGTATCGGTTCTTGAGTACCGTCGGCGAGTCCTTGGGCATATCGTCGTCGTTCAAACTCGGCGGCATTCAGCGGTACAATCCGAGCCGCTCGACGAGTAGAGGAGGAACTGCTCGAAGGCCCAGCCTCAGTGCCAGTCGCAGCATCAGTACCAGTCGCAGCAACACTTGTATCGCCCTCCGCAGGCTCTTCTTGCGGTTCATCAGCGGGGCCATCGAGGGCACGCAGTTCGGCGTCGGCAACGAAGGTTCCGGTGGCTTCATCATACTCCCGGGAAGGAGACGCGAGACGCAATGGCGGCCGACTTGGCCTTTGACTTCCTTCGCCGCCTGCGTTAGGGTTTTCACATTTTTCACAGGAGCATTGCGGCTGCTTTGCTTTTTCACCCTGCTGGGCAGTGACCTTTTCGAATTCCATGCTGGTGTCGTCGCCACAAACCCAGTGTCCGTATGTCCCCTCCGCCAGAAGTTGGTACTTCCTCTTGACACCTGGCATGCGGAGGGCGTTGCGGAAAAGTTCGAAACAGGAATACGCAAAGCGCGCCCACAGGAAGAAGCGGTAGTATGGCCAGTCGTTCAAATTTTGCAACTCCACCATGTGGAATAAGTTCCTCGATTCGCAACCTGGCCGTGCACTGATGCAGTAAGTTACGAATTGGTTTCTCATGGGTACAATTGTAAACCCTTTCTTGATGAAAAGATTGTGGATATCTTCTCTTAGGCGGATGGTGTTGTTAGGGTCTTTCATAGGGTCGGCATTCGGGATATCAGTCGGCATGAATCTCTGCATTTGGTTTATTTCGAACCAATCTCGGTCCTCCTCAGGTACCAGGGGCGAGTCTACACAGCTCAATTCGTGATTGGACACTCTGCATGACCTGCTGTACTCAGGATCCAGGAATCGCTGTTGAAGACCCATCTGGAAATCAGGTAAAGGAGGGAAGGCTGAGGCCCAATAGGCAGGCAGTTCCATGGGGAACTGGTAGTTTTTGAAATTTGGACACATGGAGTAGTCGTATGGTCTTGCTGTTCAGAGCCCACTGATTAGTTCAGATAATCTGGTTTGGACGATGAGGCATACTATCTTCGCACGGTGGCGCTGCGTGAAAGTAGTAATTTGTGCCCTTCAAGAGCTCATCAGGTCCCTCAGTCACTGGCTTGAGTCCTTCACGGTCCAGGGTCAGGAAGCCGTCAAAGGAGTTGCACGCCACGACTGCACAGGCGAGTCGCACAGTCTCGTGGTGGACACCACCATTCTCGCCGTCAGTGGCATAGAATTCTAACATGCGACTGCTGTCGTCGACATAAATGGGATGTCGAACGGACACCACATGGCTGGGATCAGGCTGGGGAAGGTGCCTTTTCTCCGGATGGAGTGGCAGCGTGTACTTGGGGTAGACGGTGGGGACTTCGGGGCGTGATGCAACAGACATATTGAGACAGAAGAGCAAGAGGAAACATACGGCAGTGATAGCGTAGGATAGTTTGCAGAGCTGAGTTCAGTCGGAGGACGTCGAAGGTGTTTGCTGGCTTGGGTGTCCAGGATTGCCGATTCGAGTCTAGCGTACCGACACACTGGGCAAAGATCCGAAATTGGAAGTATCAGTCATATCGGCTAGCATCGGCTAATCGCCCTGATATCAGATCGGCCCCCAACACGAGGCTGCCTTCCAGCCTCGTGAACTGATTTTAGATTTTCGCCTCGCCAGCACCAGACCCACATGTAAACTCTTATTGCACTCCTCTCATTCCTCTCATTGCCAGGCGCCCTGCTGGAGTTGCGTCTCTGGAAAACCTTCTTCTTTGAGGCTCTGGGGTTCTCAAGAATTCATCCTCGTCGACACGCACTTTTATTTTCCCGCGCCGACCGCTTCTTATCTCGGGCCCAACGTCTGAACCTTACATCGCCATCACTTTATCCACCTCTGCCTCCACCTCCTCCTTTCTCTTTTACACATCTGAA